>CAUYON010108691.1:0-21587 GCA_963573935.1 Arctocebus calabarensis
ATACAATGTGCTGGTTTCATATACAATCTTAACTATTTTCATCAAACTGATTAACATAGCCTTCCTGGCAATTTCTCCGTTATTATATGAAGACATTTGTATTCTGCATTTAGCAAGGTTCGCCTGTACCCTTCTAGGATGCACCGTAGGTGTGGCCCCACCAATTACCCTCCCAGCAAACTATTAATAGAAATAAACTTTTGAGACCTACTAGACGGCATCTGCGAAAAACCGATGGCTAACATCATACTTAATGGTAAAACATGTGGGGCTGTACCTGGAAATTTGGGAACAAAACAAGAATTTCCACTTTAACCACTCTATTCAGCATTGTATTGGAGGTATTAGCCAGGAAAATTATATACTAGAAATTAATAAATTGTTCCAGATTTAAAAAAAAAAATCAATTCCCCTCTAAAAGAAATAAACAAACAAAAATTCTTCAGTTCCCCTTTTCACTGAACAGAATATAGCTCTGTATATAATGGCTCATATGTAATATGCTGTAGGTAAAATGCAGAATAAATTATGGTATCTCAAAACATTTCACTTTGCTACTTCTTTTGCTGCTATTATTCTTGCCCACACAGAAGATATTCTATTATCTCACTTGTTTTTCTTTACCCAGTGCAGGCTTTGCAGGGAACTTCAGCGTCCCATGATCTCTCATGTCTCCAATCTCACAGTGCTTTGTCCATCCTGACTGCTATGTTAGTCAGTTGTGTTTTTGCCCTGTGAAATTCTTTGTAATGTGTCCTGTATTGGTGGGGATGTTTTTATACTGCACTATTCTAAGTCTTGAGGTTCTGTAAAGATTTTAGTGCTGTACTTCAACAAGAGTACAGTACTTTAATTGGAAGAGAACAAAGTTGAAAAAACAACAACATATATTATTACTCAGCTCTTGAATTCACATTTAGGAGCTAGAGAGAAAAGGAACTATGTTTTCACTTTAAGGTGCATCCGAAGTATCTTGTACATAACAGGGGCTCAACAAACATGTGAACATCACTTAAGCTTTTACCTTAAATGAGTAATTGAAAACAGGAGAATTCTAAAGGAAAACATAAATACTTAATTATAAGAAGTAGTTATTCATTCCATGTAAGAGAAATCTTGCAACAGTTCAATAGTTAAGTCCTTGACTTGCTAAATAAGAATATTTAGTTACTTCAGCAGAAATGTCATGTCATCCTTATTTCTACCCAACGAACCAGTGAACCCAGTGAAAGAACCATGTTTAATTTGGAATCCAAGCAGGATTTTCTCCCCTAAAGTGGGCCAATTTAACCTCTCCTAAACACATCACATACAAAGATCAGAAAATAGAAGAACATGTTTGTGGTATAAGAAATATGTATTCTGTATTTATCCATGATAAAAATCCTTGGCCTTTCCCAAATGATAAGGAATGCCTACATTACACTAATGGAGTAACTTATGGTGGGGTCTCTAAGTAGCCCTTTGAGGTCTGGTCACCAGAAGGACCAACTACATGATTGGAGGGTTGAATTTTTGCACTAGTCTGGGAATGGGAGAATGGCTTGAGCTTGAATTCAGTCACATGTATGATGATTTAATTACTCAATCATGCCAAAAGGAAGTACCAATAAAAACTCTGAACACTGTGGCTCAGTGGGGGGTCCTGGTTGGTGAACATATAGTGTGCTAGGTGGATGACACTCTGGATTCCAGGAGAAGAGAGCAGAGAAGATCTGTGTACTTCCCTCCCTCTGCCCCCAACATTGCTCTATGCCTGTATTCATTTGGTTTGCCTGATCAGTCCCTGAAAGTATAGTCTTATAAATCCTTCATTTAAAAAACAAATTAAGTATCATCAGTGAGTTCTGCGAGTAGTTCTAGTAAATTATCAAGCCTGAGGTGGTTGAGGGAAGCCCTAGATTTTTAGACAGGCCAAAGTGAGTGTGGCTTAGAGTCACCCCAATTTGTGTCTGGCATCTGAAGTGGAGGAAAGCTTATGAAAAACTTTGTTCTTAACTTGTGCAATGCTATGGAGTAAATGACTAATCCCCTTAAAATTCACATGTTGAAATCTTAACTCCAAGGTGATGATATTAGGAGGTAGAGCTTTCAGGATGGCAGAGCTCTCGCTATGGGATTAGTGCCCTTGAAAAATTAGAACCCCTAGACCTAGTTCACCCTTTCTGTCACTTGAGGACGCAGCAGAAAAGATACCATCTATGAACCAGAGAGTTAGTCCTCCCCAGACACCAAATTTGCCAGAGCCTTGGACTTTCCACCTCCAGAACTGTGAGCAATAAATTTCTGTTTTTTATAAGCCCCCGGTTTATGATACTTTGTTATAGCAGTCCAAATAGACATGAGATCAGCTCTAACTCTGGGTAGTTAGTATCAGAGCTGAATTGCACTGAAGGACATAATTAGTGTCAGGATGTTGTCTTGCCCTTCATCAGTGAAGGTACTTGTTCAGAAGACATGACGTACTGAAATGAGAGACGATGATACATGAAGCCTGGCAAAGAAGAAGTGGCAGTTTCAGAATAATGAGCAATGAACAGCAGAACCTTTCCCAAGGGTAATGGAAAAATGAACCTTCTCATTAAGAAAACTGACAGCAACTCTTGTAAATTTAGTGAGAGTCACACCAAGAAGTACAGCCCCACTCAGTCATCTCAACCCAGAGCAGCATGAGGCTGGATGGGGGTGGACTTAGCAAGGACAAGAGGAGAAGCAAATTGCATCTGGATGAGAACCTAGATATTTCCCTTAGCCACATATGTTAAGGAAGTTTCTCCGATTCTCAAATAAAGACAGAATCAAAAAATAATATCAAAACCATTCCCTGTGTATCATTATGCTGGTTTCAACACCACAATAAAATGTGATTTCCATTCCATTGCATGTGGGTGGCCACTTTAACCTAACACTTTTATTGCCTCCCTAAAACGAGGAATTACAAGACCTCTCTAAGTATTGTTTTAAACAGCTGAACTGTCATGACAGTCAACAAAATTCATTTTACCACAGAGATGTTTGCACCAGCATGTTTACTGTGGCTCCATTCATAACTGCCAAGTCGTGGAAGCAACCCAAATGCCCTCAACCCATGAATGGATCAACAAATTATGTTATAGGTATACCATGGAATACTATTCAGCCATAAAAAAGATGGAGACTTTGCATCTTTTACATTTACCTGGATGGAATTGAAACACATTCTTCTTAGTATAGTATTGCAAGAATAATAGAAGAATAAGTATCCAACATGCTCAATACTAATATGAAAAAAATATATAAATAATCACATGTTCATATGCACACTAAAACACAAACATAGTCTAACATGGGGGCAAGGGAAAGCGGGAGGGGAGAGGGGGAAGGTTAAGAATGATTTGGCAGGAGGAAAGAGGGCATTTGGTGGGATCTCACCTAATGTTTTAGGTTGCATAACATGTCCCCTGGGTGTGGGGCTCTTTTACAACTGGAACTTTACCCTAGAAGTGAGAACAATGTAACCTAAACATTTGTACCCTAATATTAATTTGAAATTAAAAAAGTTCTAGTCCCCAGAGGGGATAGGAGTAAACGTGCATTAATTCTCACAACATTTCACCTTAACTAGCCTTCTTTGTGCCTGAATAGCCTACATGTTCTGCTTATCTTTAATTATAGTTCACAAACTGAACAGTCATTTTCAAACAAAACAACAAATAAATAAGTAAATAAATCTAAACCCTGGGACTGATTCCAAGCCATAAAGAGAAATTGTTTTACTTCCAGAAGTCTGGAAGGAAATATATTGAGACTAGCAACTATTGATTCAGATAGCAAATCTCTCTGCTGAAAATATGCAGGAAGTGGGAGTGATGTGAATGAGTGTGTAAAG
The DNA here is from genome assembly GCA_963573935.1 of Arctocebus calabarensis. NCBI lineage: Eukaryota > Metazoa > Chordata > Mammalia > Primates > Lorisidae > Arctocebus > Arctocebus calabarensis. The sequence continues at coordinate 3,869 of CAUYON010108691.1, forward strand.
GGACATCACATCCCGTAATTGATGAATGAATATGCTTGGTTGGCCATTATCAAACCATCATGAGAACCACAAAGCTTACCTTCTCCCTTCCTGACAATCTGCTAATCCTTAGAAAATGTGAAACTTTTTTTTCCAGCTCATGTTCAATGTCTTTAATATTTTCTGCTTTAGAAAAAAACTTACCAAATGCACCATTTCTGCCTTTAAAGCATATTCTAAGTCTTTGCCTTTTTAATATTATACGTTTTCAGGTTTTCTGTTAAAAATTTCAAGAGGGTCACAATTCTGTGGCTTTCTAAAAAAAAATAATAATAATCTCTAGAGGCAACCTAATAATATTTTTCCAATACATGCTTATAAGAATGTTCATTGGAATTCACTTAACTTTAGCAATAAAGCAAATATATGCCATGCTTTCCTAAATGAGGGAGTATGGAAAAATTTAATAGTCACAAAATCTAATACAAAAATCCAAAAAGTATGAAAATTATTGGAACATGAAAATAACCACAAATCCATAAAACCTGACTTGTGAATGTATAATACTTTACAATATGTGGTAGTTTATTTCATGTGTCAACTTGGCTGACCCATAATACCCAGATTTTTAGTCAAACATTATTATGGAACATGGAAGCTTCTGTGAGGATGTAATATGATTAACTTCTTCTTTTTTTTTTTTTTTAATGGAATCTCGCTTTATCATCCTGGGGTTGAGTGCTCTGGTGTCATGGCTCACAGCAATCTCAAACTCTTGAGCTCAAGCAACCCTCCTGCCTCAGCCTCCGGAGTAGTTGGAACTATAGGCACCTACCACAACCTCTGCTAATTTTTTTCTATTTTTGGTAGAGACCAGGTCTTGCTCCTGCTCAAGTTGGTCTTGAACTCCTGAGCTCAAGCAATCTGCTTATCTAGGCCTCCAAGAGAGTTAAGATTATAGCTGTGAGTCACCAAGAAAGCCAAAATTAACATTTAAATTGGTGGACCTTGAGTAAAGCAGATGACTCTATGGCACAGGTAGGCCTCATTCAGTCAGTTAAGGGCCAGAATAAAACAAAAAATTGGCCTCTCCCAAGCCTCCCAAGCACTCTTTGTGTCTCTACCTGCTGGGCTCCCCTGTATACTTTGGTACTTAGCAGTCTCCATAATAACTTGAGCTAATTACAAACATACACAAATGCACACATCTTACTGGTTCTCTATCTCTAGAGAACCCTAACTAACACATAATAGAAATAATAAACATGGCTCAGTGCCTGTAGTTCAAGCAGCTAAGACGCCAGCCACATATATCTGAGCTGGCGGGTTCGAATCCAGCCCAGACCCGCCAAACAACAATGACATCTACAACCAAAAAATAGCCGGGCGCTGTGGCAGGCGCCTGTAGTTCCAGCTACTTGGGAGGCTGAAGGAAGAGAATTGCTTAAGCCCAGGAGTTAGAGGTTGCTGTGAGCTGTGATGCCATAGCACTCTACCCAGAGCGACAACTTGAAGCTCTGTCTCAAAAAAAAAAAAAAAAGAAAGAAAGAAAGAACAAATATATGTATTTATTATAATGTATTTATAAATACATTATAATAAAAAATTCCTAGTCACAAATGTTTATACAAACAAAATTTCCACTTGTGTTGTTCATCATAAACTAAAAAATATATATATAAAAAAAGGTTTCATAATAGAGAGCTTATTTTTAATACACACTGACATGGCTATCTTTCCTTTTCTTCTTAGTTTCTTTCCTCTGGTAAGAACACTTTGATTTTTCTTTGGGTGTTTAATTGTGTATTTGATACATTTATTATCTGTCATAGGATAGGCCAGAGTTAGGATGTCTATAGAAAGTCCCTGTGTACACTTAGTGGAAAAATCGTCAGTTGCAATGTGGCTACAGATAAAGGGAAATTCTATAGCGTTGGCAAAGATACCAAAAAAAAGACATGGCCTAAGTGTAAAGTAACAAGCATTTCAGAACCTGGGAGCACATATTAGTTGCAAAGGTTTGCTGAGGAAGTTTTCTCCTGCCTTTCAGTAGCAGTAGATTCTGAGTTTTGTAGTAACCCTTCCCAGAGATGGAGCGATAAAACTCTAGTAAGTCTTTGTCCAGAGGTTCTGCTACCTGGCAGGATGCTCTTTCCACATAAGCTCCCATCACTGTCTTCACTTGATCAGGATAAAAGCTGGTGGGCTCATACAACTACGCCCCCATAACCACTGCAACATTCAGGGATGGTTGTGTGACTCAGGGAAGGACAATAAAGCCACAATTCCAAGAACATTTTTTACAAAGAAAATCTTCCTTTTGGAATTACAGTGCTGTGAGGATGTATTTGGGCAACCAGCTATCCTTTCTCTAACTTGTGAAAGATCCTTCCTGAGAGCAAAATCCAGGCAGAAGATAAAAGCAAAGCCAAATCAGAAAGACAGAGACCCTCGAGGATGTTGTTTGAGATTATACGTCTTGATCAGCCACACCTATAGTCACATCTACTGCCTGGCAATTTGGTTTTGAGCCCATAATTTACGTTTAGCTCAAGACTGAATTGAATTTCTGTCACTTGCAAACCGAAAAAAAAGCCCTAATGTGCTTTTATAACTTTGCCAAGGATTATATATACAAGGAATAACAAATAAATAGGAATCGAAGCAGAATATATTAATTGTATATGAACTATTTTATACTTGCAGCAAAACATGCTTTATGCACAATGGCAAATAAATGAAACCTTCAGTGTAATTGCTCATGAGTGTGGAAGGTGATTGAAACAAACAGTACTCCCGGTACACTGGCCTCTTTTTCCATCTACACTTTCCATTAGTCCTTCCCATACCTTACCTAATTGGGAGGGGGGGGGGTCAAGGAACGTGCTGGCACAGGATGCAGAAAACATGGGAAGAGTGAGCTGGGACCACACCTTCTCAGCCCCCAAAACAGGTACCACTATTTTCACACTCATCATTTTGGGTGTGTTTGATTATGTAAGTTTATTATCAAATTTAGGGATTGTGTTTAAAAATAGAAAACTCCCTCTTTCTCTCCATATTCTCCTCCTATCCACATTTGAGCATCTTTTTTTTTTTTTTTTAATCTTTTCACTCTATAAGTTAAGTCTTCTAAAAGAAGGGAGTCTTGGGCATATCTTCCATAGGCTACAAAGCTCGCACACTGTGGGATTATATCACATCAGTGAGGACAAACTCTAGCAAAGAGTTCTATCAGGAAAAAGAAAAAGGCCAGGCAGAGTCTCTGCTGTTCACTGCATACGTCATGTGTCCACACGTTTCTAGACATAGAAAAGCTTCCAAGAACCCATAAGGAAGCTGCATAAGTGGACACTATATATTTTTGTAAACAGGTAATTAACTATATTCCTGTTACCACAAATATGCCACCATGATATTTTCCAGTTTCTGGCCAGGGCTGGGTTGGAACCCACCACCTCCAACATATGGGGCCAGCGCCCTACTCCTCTGAGCCATAGGCACTGCCCCCATGATATTTTAAATACCGTGTTAGCTAGACTCCATAGTCAGTGACAGTATTAAAGTACATGAAAGAGAGAAGGGCTGCCCCCTGTCAGCTGAGAGCCCTGAAAAACCAACTAAGTAAAGTTCCAGCAATAAAAATTGAGATAAGTGGCGAAAGAGAGAATGAATAAATTAGTGTATGGAATCCAGAAACTTGAATGTATTTGAGGAAGTTGTAAAACCTTTTTTTTTTCCTGAGGAGTTGGTTTTTAATGAAAATACTGTCTACCATATACTTGCCTTTAGGCAGGGAAAGGACCACATACATATTTTAAAGCCATTTCTAGCTCTTAACGTCCAAGTCATTCTGAAAATGAAGAAAAAGAGCTGCTGTTGACTGAAGCAGTGTGCTTTTTCTCTGACTCATGCACATTTTTGGCTCTAAGAAGAGAACAGATGTGGGTCATGACGGTGCATCCCCAAGTTTTTGGCTGATCTAAGGAAGCTAATCTTCTATACTCCACACTTGGAGTTGTGTGGCAATAGCTAACATTTAACCCTTCAAAACGATAGGCGAATCACCAGTGAAATGGACAGAGATAAAAGTGCTCAACCTTTGTTTTCATCAAGGTAAAGCATGCTCCATGTAACCTCATCAAGTGCCATTTTGCAACAAGTTCAAGAAGGCAATACATTAAATATTCTTTTACGTCTCCAAATATGACCATTATGCATTCCTTGACCATGAATTACCAACTCCTATTATTTTTGTTTTCCAAGAAAGAATTAATCTGGAAGTAGAATTTTTTTTTTCCTGGAGATATTCTGCTCTCTTTCTGGCTGGCTACAGATAAGCTGTGTATCTGCATTGATAAAAACCAGATTGTTCAACTACTGATGACATGCTGATATAGTATCATAAAAGCTTTACGTATAAGACTCTATTAGCATTCTTAACAATGTATAGGTCTTTGGCCCTTTACATTCTTTGAGGTTAGGCACGGAGCCTAATGTTGCCTTGAAAAGCATGGATCAAACCCAAGGCACAGCCAATGTGAAACCAAAGCATGCATATAGGGGTACAGACCCCTGATTTTTATAATGTAAGGCAGATTCAGGCCTCTGAAACACTTGCATAATTCCCATTAGAAATTAATAGAGGTTGCAAAAATACATACTTGGGGAAAAAATGTTAACCTTGCCCAACTCAGAGCATCAGTGGTTGTTCTTTAATATCTAATCGTTTAGAAAACTTTCTGCAGTGTCATTAAATGTGTAGGCTATCTTCTGTTAGCAGTGCAAGAAGACAGAGAGGAAAACCAGTTCCTACTTGTTGAGTTAATAGTATACTCAGCATTTCAGAAGAAGGTCTGGCTATTGCACTGTTCTATTCTTGCTAATATACCGTTGCTACTGCTGGTATTATTCATAGACTTATCATAACAACCATATAAAGTAGATATTTGTATTGTATGTTTACAAGCAGAGAAAATAAGGGGCTAAGTCATTTTCCTGAAGTCATACAGCAAGGAGGTGTCAGAGTCAGGATTTACATCCCAGCCATGTCCTTTCAAGTATACCAAGATTTACAAAGGGCTTGATGTGATAACTGTAGAATTGAAAGCAGAAGAGTGTAGTGAATATCCAAGGACTTGTCCAGATGCGAGCCCTCCAACAAGCTGAGCCCTCAACACAACACTCTCCCTTAGACACTTATCTGTGTCCTGTAGCAAGAGAAATTAAAAACTAGAGGGCTAAAAAGTGAGAGCAGTTGAAAATATACATCCTTAGATCAATCAACTCTCTAACTATCTTCAGTTCTTTATGAAAGAAGCAAAAATGAGTCCTGTTATTCATCAGAATTGATAATATCTTATCAGTTTTTATCTACCAATAAAAATCACATCCTTAAAACAAAAAACATATCTCTCGCCCCCCTTTGTTGTATCCCTTGTCTGAAAATTGTAAACTATGGTGTAAGAAACTGCCACATTGTTAATCATAAATGAGAAAATTGAAGGTTTATTCAAAATCACTAGGTTTACAAGACTGGGCCAAGAATTTGTAAGATGTACACCTTTCCTGCTTGTTTAATTTATTTTTGCTGCTAAGATGTTTGACTTCCTTGTATATTCTGGATATTAAACTCCTGTCAAATGAGTAGCTTGTGAATACCTTCTCCTATTCTGTATGCTGCCTCGTAACCCTGTGAATTGTTTCCTTTTCTATGCAGGAGCTTCTTAGCTTACTATAATCCCACTTGTTTATTTTTTGTTTGGTTGCCTAAGCTTTTGAGGTCTTCCTCATAAAATCTTTTCCTGATCTGCCTTTGGTCAACAAAAATCCCCACAGTTCTAATTCTTCTTCAAGATACAGAGTATCATCTAAATGGGAAATTTGGTTGGTGTTTCTCAAACTTTAGCACACATTAGAATCACCTAGAAGTCTACTTTACAGACAGATTGCTGGTTCCAATCCCCAGGATTCTGGATTCACTAGGACCAGAGTGGGTCTGAACAATTTCATTTCTAACATGTCCTCAGGTGATGGGATCTGGGGACCACACTTTCAGAACCTCTACTCTGTAGGTTAGGGTCACTGGGAGAGATTTTTTAAAATATCAGTCAATCAAAATCTTTGGGGTAAAGAGCATTTATATTTTAAGATAAGCTTCCTCAGGTGAGTCTATGGGTCAGCTAAGATTGAGAAAATGGTTGTCTAAGAGAAGGAGCAAGAATCAGATTCACTTAGGAAGATTTTTCAACATTTTCCCACTCCCAAGGTTACCTTATGCCCTGGGGAGAAGAGGAAAATATAGTTTTAAAATATTTCTCAAAGTTAGTTTGGGGATGATTTCACTCAAAATTACCCAATATTTATAAAACATAAAGATCCCTTGCTTTACCAGGACCTATAGTCTCAGAGGCTTTAGAAAACACACCCATGTTTGGAAATTACTGATCCAGAGTGAAAAGGAAGTAGGTTCTGAGTCTTTCTTGCAGGTTAGGAGAGGAACAGGAACCTCACAACTAATATAGTAATTGCCAGTCTAAAGGTCTGTGGCACCAGTTCTAGAAAAGTGAAAGCAGACCCATGCGAGGAGAAGGCAGGAAGGGAAGGGGATGATGGGCAGGGTCAGCACAGGGAATACTGCCCCAGACTCCTCGCACCTTACCAGAACCAGCCACCACCCAGCAGCTTCTCCTCCACCTTGCCCTGGCTGGGGATAGAGTGTGTTCTACTGATAAACATCTCTAAAGCACCAAGCAGCTCCTGCTGACAGCTGGATTGGTTGCTGTGTCAAGGCAGAAAAGAGTGAGAGGGCAAAAGAACTTTGCAAGAAGACTTTTTGTTTACCTTTCCTTCTAAACAGAGACAGGAAAGCCATATGGGGGGAAGGTGGGAGATGGGACGCAGACATAACTAAGGTACCAAAAATAACAAAGACTAATATAAAGTCAAATTTTGAGGAGAGTGTATTTTAAAGAGGGACTCCTTTGTGAAGCTGTTTATCTCACTAACGTCTTCTATTCAAAATCTAGCACCATATTGCTTGTATATATTACCATGCCATGGAAGATGATTACACACGTTACTTTCAAGGTCTTTCCAAAAGGGCACAAATGAATTAAGAGTTCTCGCATTACTTTGGAAAGATAAAGACAACCATGTAGCGTCAGCCATCATCTTTCCCTATACAATGTGCCAGAGTCTGCAGTTTTGCCCGTAGGACTGATGGCATCCTGAAGCCTTTGCACCGAAAGAGAATTCTAGCTCTGGTAACTAGATTCTAGGTTAATTTCTTGGTCGATGATGTTTTCCATCAGTCCATGGCTTGGTCACGCCCTGGCAGCTTTACACAATACCGGGTCAGCAGAAGAAACAAAGGGCAATCGGCTCTACTTGCTGAAATCTGCCAAAAGAATTTTATGTCCCAGCATAGGTTTCTAGCGACCTTCTCAAAGAAGTAAGGAAAACCTAAGGTGTAAATAGAATGTCGCTTATTAATGTTACCTACTTTTTTTTATAAGGAGAGACATTCAGGAATTTTTTCTTAATGTTATATACTTCTAAGCAGCTTTTCTGTGCTGATGGTCATTCTCACTCCTTAACAGTGATTTAAAATTTTATAAGGAAAATATGCACAGTACTGAAAATTCATCTAAGCATATCACAAAGTCAAGTCAAATGATTCCCATGTGAACTTTGCTTAAAATAAGAGGAAATCGCTAGAGCTTGTTTTCCTTCCACTTTATCTGAAGTCACCAGAGGGCTTTATTTTTGTTAATTTATAAGATTTACTAAGACTGTTCTCATTTAAAGTAAAATTGATTCTAGGAATACTGCATTCCCCAATGTTGTGCTGTTTGCTTGGCATTGTCGAAATAATAGTTTACCATCCCCCTCCCCATCTTTTCAGTAGTCTGGTTCATTGTTTGTCACTATTCTGTAAAATATGTAGACGCTTCTGGAAAGCATGAATAGACTGGATTTATACCTGTAGGAGTGAGAATAAAGAAAGGAAAGACAGTGAACAGGCACACTTCCCTTCAGGAACATAAGATTTAAGATAGTAGCAGTTCATATCTGTGTCAGGAAAGGATAATTTACAAATTCAGATAGAAGCTTGGTTTTTACTACATTTTGCAAAGAGAATTTCTTTCTTTCTTTGAAAAGGACCATAGATTCTGACCGCACTTGTCAGAATGAGAAAATATTACTTAGGTCTGCCACCTATCATAAATATAAAAAGCGAAATTTTAATATTTTTGTTTAGAATCAAAAGTACCCAATTTGCCAGTATAAACTCATGATTTTAGTGAGATTAGAACAGTTTTAGTAATACAAATTTACAAGTGCAGTAGCTAAATGGTAAAAAAAACAAACATGCTGAGAAAAAATTGTGTATAAAAAAATAGGAAAAAGCCCCTAATTTCCAGTGCAAAGTACACATGAAGACAGGTGATATAGGAAAAATAATTTCTAGCAAATACTCTTTTTCCTGTGATAAAACCACAATGAAAACATTTGCTACTTTCTCCTGTTTTATGATATTTTTGGTTATTAACTGTCATTTGAACCAGGAGATGTAGAATTATAGTTACAAAAAATAAATGATTTTAACTGGGTTAAACTTAAAAATAGAAGTAAGTGTGTGCTTTCTATCTTTTTCTTATTATTTATTTATTTTGAGACAGTCTCACTTTGTCACCTTCAGTAGAGTGCATGGTATCAATAGCTCATACTCGTAGGTTCAAGCAATCCTCTTACCTCAGCCTCTGGAGTAGCTGGGACTACAGGTGCCAACCACAATGCTCAGCTAATTTTTCTGTTTTCAGTGGACATGGGGTCCCAGTCTAAAACTAATTGGGATGAATCAATATGTTATCGTTAAGAGTTTCTGAATAGTAGGTAGAATCAAAATCTTGCTCTTGGGTGGTAGTCCTTAAATTGTGTTCTTTAGACCCATGGGGAGAGCACTTCAGGGGTTTAAAGGTTTGCAATGTTTTCATAGTTATACTAAAATGTTATTTATCTCCTTCATAGTATGCAAATTTGCCCTGATGGTACAAAAGCAAAGGGGTGCAAAGTTGCTAGCGCCTTAGCACTAAATAAGGCCACAGCATCAAACATCATCTCTACACACTCAATTTAAAAAGAAAGTTTCACTTAAGAATTTCCTTGATGAAGCAGTAAAAATTATTAATTTCATTAAATCTTGGTCTATACTGGTGAAACTTATTAATTGTAGAATATCAATGTCAAAAAAAAAAAAAACTACCTGAAGCATCTGCCTTTTTTCTCATAGTCCTATATCAGTTCCTACAGATGTGCCTTATTTTTCTAATGCTATTTACTCTTTTATGATATGTATGTATCATAATTCACCATTTCCCCTATAAGCTGTTCTCATGTTTTTCTTTATTAATGATATAATGAACATCTTTGTACATGTGTATTTAGGTGAGTATTTCTATAAGACAGATTCCTAGAGGTGAAATGTTGGATCACATAAATTGTGCATTTTTAAGTGGTCATCTTTTTGTCAAGTCCAGTTGCCCTAAATCAAATTCTAGAGATGAAAGGAGAAATAGAGAGTTTGTGCCCCAATCTAATTTTTTACCAAGACAGGAAAATTTGGAACAACAATTCCTAAGAGGCATCCAGAGATCAAAATATAACTATGAATGAGAATGAGAGTGCATGACTGAATATTCTGACCTAGAAACTCCCTCAGAGGTGCTGGTGTGGGCTGTGAAACTTTGAAAACACCCATATCTGAAAGAATAGCCAACCTCAAGTGTTGGGAAGGGGGACATTTGAGGGAGTGAAGAGAACCTGGGCAGAGAGAGCACCCAGCACCAGAAAGTGTTCAGTACAGGACTGTGTCATCAGCAAATGCAGGGGCTAGAAAAATAAAGAATCTGAAATATCTATTTCTAAACTTGAATTTTAAATAATTCAATTAGTCATAAACTTATGAAGTTTTCTACTCTTTATCCATCTGAAAGTTTTAGAAAACCTTGGTTCAACCAAAGTCAACAGAAACAACAGTGCATTCATATGACTGCTCTGAAAAGTTGTAGACACTACAGTCTTGCTGATAAACTTAAAAAATGTATATATTATAGGAAGCTTTTTTTAGTAATGCCAAATCTATCTTTTAAATTTATTTCTTCATGATAATAATTCTCACTGTCCTAAGCTACTTTGGGGATCAAGGAAAAGTCTTCCATTTCCCTCTGGAAAATCACTGAAAAATTAAATAACAAAAGGCAGATTAATTGGGGAAAAGGTATAGGCTTACTAACACGTATACAGGTATAAAAAGGTGATTAGCCCAACCTTTATAATGTGATTGAAAACATTATATGCCATCTTGAGGTTACAGAAATAATGGGGGCTTAGATCTTGACAAAACATTATGAGAGGGAGAGAAGAGGAGGCCTGGCTAGCAAAAGCCATCTTGTTATATAGATGAAATCTCACAGGTAGAAGTCCTCTCAGAGAATGGATGGTAAAAGTTTCTTTTAGACCTTTTAAAGTGTCAGACTCTAGTTAAACTTTCCTAGATCTGGACCGGAGATGCTGGCTGCATCAATGCAGATTTTCTGTACAGCTGCAAATCTCCCCAGCAAAAGGCATTTCATAGGGCTACTTCTGTTTGTAGGCCATCTTAATAGCCATCTCAAAATATGTCTAAGGGGTATATTTTGAGGTGAAATTTTTTTATTTTCTTCATTATCATCTTTATGAATACTATTGACAAGCATGAAAGGGGGAGTAGTAAGAAGGGAGGAAGAGAAGGATGGTGATTGAACTCATTTGAGATTGCCTTAAACCTCATTTTGGTCATGCACCCCTTTCAGAGTCAGAAAAAAAGGCTATAGATACGCTCCACATAAAAATATATATGCACACACATGCAATTTTATAAGGCTCTGAAAATATATGTACATAACCTAGTTATAATTCCTAACTTAAATTGTATCCTGTCTTTATAAGAATAATTAAATGAAATAAGTACACTTGTATGTGATCCTGTGCTGCATTATCAAACTTGGCTACAAGATACCAATTAATTCAGTTTATTACCGAGTTTATTTTATTTTCAGAATTTGCTATTTCCATAATCCTCCACCTCATTACCTGAGGCTTTGAAGCAGTTGGACGAGCATCAGTATGGTTTGTTGCTAAAGATATCAGAAAGAGGCTGTGTACACAGCAGATACTATATAAAGTCTTTTCTTAGACAACAGAGCATCAAACTTTTCTCATCAAATTAAAGAAGTCTTAAGATGACAGCTTTTAGAATATTTAGCTCATGTTAGTGTTATTTTTAGTGACACTGACATTGGTTTTTTAATTGTCAGAATTGGGTTTTTAAAGAGAATGTTCTATGATAAGCATTATGCTCATTTTTACTCTCAAACTCTCGGTCACTTACTGGATCTTAGAAACTACAAGCCTAAAGTTTTAATAGATCTTTTGTATGTGAATTAATACTACATGGCAGTTGTTGTCAGAAAAGGGACTTTAAAAACCATCCAAAAGAAGCAGGAGAAACAATCTCTAGAGCTCATGCCAGCAAGAAACATTTCATTTTACCTTCAGTAAGAATGGAAAAATATGGTAATGTATGGAAGATAGTCTAGAGTACTCACAAGGATTTTATGTACTGAGTAGTATGGAAATTTATACCTAGAATAAAATATCCTCTGGACCTGCCCAGCAAAGGTTGGAAACAAACCTTATAAGGATAACATTATTCACAATTAACTTCACTGCATCCTAGAACAAAATTCAAGAATATCAATGGCAACAAAAATGTCTATCACCCAACATAGTGAAATTCACAATATCTGTCATCCAATAAAAAAATCACCATGCATTCAAAGAAGCAATAAAATATAATCAATAAAGAAAAGAAAAATCAATCATTAAAATCAGACCTGAGGGAGAGAGAAAAGATGGGGGAGAAGAGACACCAACTGCCAGATCATCTCAGAAAGAAGAAAAAGTTTTACATAAAAAAGAAAAGACAAACAGGGTGGCGCCTGTGGCTCAAAGGAGTAGGGCACCGGCCCCATATACTGAAGGTGGTGGGTTCAGATGCAGCCCCGGCCAAAAACTGCCAAAAAAAAAAAAATAGACAAACATACAAATTTGGTATAATTCTGAGGGAGAAGGGTCAGAACCTATAGGAGAGTCCATGGGAAGTTGAAGAGAGAGCAAGAAGGAGCAAGATATTGGCTGAGGTCAACCCTTAAGAGGCTTGGAGTCCAGAAAAAAAAGGTAGGTGTTGAAATTTGTTTCTCCTTTCCTCACACCTCTGGCAGCGATAAAGCTCCCAAGCTACAGGAGCCTTTATTCACTCACAAGCTCCAAAGCTGCTTCCAGTATTTAACTAGGTGCTTCTTGAGGACAAAGCCACACTGCCAGCCCCCTTGGGCATTTACCATCACCACAGACCCAAACAAAGACAGTAGACACCATATTGCTTCTCCATCCACCATGCATCTACGTCTTCCCCTTGGGGCATTAGCCACTCAGTTTTTGTCTTGCTCATTCCCACACAAATATTTCCCAACTATAGGAGCCACAGGGGCCAGTGGATCCCAGAGGATTTGCATGAATCCAGAGCCTGGAGATGAGCTGTCTGTGGAAAGAGGGACAGAGACAAACAGAATGCTAAGATTCCTCTACTCAGACTCTTGTCCTCCTGTTCCCCACCCCAACCTATGGCTGCCAATAAAGATGCTTTAGATGCTTCCCCCATGACAGGGCTTCCACAGAGAGTTCGGCTCAAACCTTTCCTCTCAAAGACCTTCGGAGGACCAAGGTGTGCTCAAACTATGAGCTCCCTATTCATAGGCCTAACCTGGTGCTGCTTGCACAGCTGCTTCATCAGATCAGAGAACACTCTGAAGCAGAGGGAGATCAAACCTGCTTTAGCATACCATATGTAACTTGGGGCAAATACAGTCAGAAATTGTCCTTTGGGTACCCATGGATAGGCCCACAGGATAGATCCTGTATTCCAGGACTCAATCATGTTGCTTAGAGGGCATAGAATGGAGATTTGTGAACTAATCATGGGAGCAAATGGTGCCCATATGGGAAGAAACAAAGAGAGAGTATAGCCATACTGTACTTATGGAGCACCCATACCCCCACAGGTAAGCTGCACTCCCAGCTGGGGGAAGGGTCTTGGACTGAAAAATTCCCATTCCAGAGTGACATCATGAAGGAAATAAGCTAGTTTGAACTCTTCCCTGAAGGTGGTTTCAGAAAGAGACTGTGGACTTGGGGGGATTGAAGAGCAAAACCCACTACTGACAGGCAGATGGCGGACCTCAAATAGCCCCTGTCTCTACGAGCAGACTTTTGGCTGGGCTGGAGCTACCTCAGTCCCTCCCTGGCAGCTTTCCACAGCAACCTGAATATGGACCTTTGACCCCCAACGAAACCACTACATGACCACCTTTTGTAGAGCTGGAGGACAGACTCACCCAACTCAACCGTGTCCAGTTTCACTCACCACCACCTGTACTGTGGTGGAAAATAAGGACTCACATGGAAGTTCTAGGGCCCCACCCACTACCTAGTGATTTTGAGCATTTCTTCTGAGGGGCTGGAGCCAGTCATAGTTCTACAAAAAAATACTGTAGCTTTTTTCTTGTGGTAAGTACCACCTATTGATAAAGACTTCATTTTGCATAGCCCTTTACAGCATTTACCTACTCAACCATACAAAGTATGGTTGATTCTTACTCATAAGCACCACCTACTATCACAGAGATTAAACTGAGCATGCCAGTACAATTCACACTGTTAAGGGATGGGGACAGAGAAAGGATCACAAAGACCTACATTCTCTTTCATTGACGAAACATAATCTGCCCATATGTGTAGCTCACCACTGCCACAGCCTATAACTAGCAACTAAGAATACCACCATTCTAAGGATATGTATCTATAAGCAATGCAGACATCCAGAAGCTAGACCCCTATTAAAGCACCTACAAGCAGAGCTAAATGATCTTACCCAACACTCCTGTATGCATGAGAGCGAAGATAAAAAACCCTATCTAAACAAATAAAACACAAATATAAGAACTAACAGCTTCCCCAAATGAGATGGAATAAAGGAAAGAACTCTGAAAGCATGAAAAATCAGAGCAAAAGGACACTCCAAAAGGGAACAATAATTTTCTAGCAATGGAAACCAGCCAAAATGAAAATATTAAAAGGATAAAGAATTTCAAATATGAATTGTAAGGAAGTTCACTGAAATCTAATAGAAAATGGGAAACTAACAAGAACCAGAAAATCTATTCAAGAAATGAATCAAAAATTCACAAAATTGATAAACATATTAAATAAAAAATTTAGAACTTCTAGAAATGAAAAATTGATTTAATGAAGTGTAAAACACAGTGGAGAGTTTTAAGAATAGATTAAGCTAGGTGGAAGAAAGATTTTATCTTGAAGGTAAATGTTTTGAATTAATTCAGTGTGTCAAAAGCAAAAAGAGAGAGAGAGAGAGAATTAAGAGGAATAGAGAAATGGACAAAGCCCACAAGAAATATGGGATTTTGTAAAATAGCCATATGTAGGAATCATAGGCATTCCTAAAGGTGAAGAAGAAAATGCACACAGACTGGGAAACCTATTCAAGAGAATAATTAAGGAAAATGTCCCTGGTTATGCTAGAGATTAAAAAAATCCAGGTACAAAACGTTCAGAACTGGGAGATTCATTACAAAGAGCAATCACTAAGACACATGGTCATAAGACTGGAAAAAGTCAAAATAAAGGGGGAACTCTTGGGTTATATGAGGAAAAACATCAAGTAACAAAGAAAAAAAACATAGGCTAAGTATAGCCTACTCAACTGAGACCTACAAGCCAGAAGGAATAGGAACTCCACCTTCATTCTTCCACAACATAAATTCCAGCCTAGAATTTTGTATCCTGCAAAACAAAGTTTCATATATGAAGGAGAAATAGAGACTTTTCCAGACAAGCAAACACTAAGGAAATTGTCAAGACAACATGTGCCCTCTAGGAAATACTAGGAACCACATTATATATGGATCAGCACAATAAACACCCACCAGTATAAAACCACCCAAAAGGTGAAGCACAGAGTTCATATAAAATAATAGAACAAGAGGTAAAGTGAGGCAATGAAATACTACACAACAGGATTAACAAATTTACAGCCCACATACCAAGTCTATCAATTCACATGAGTGATCTGAATGCCACTCTCAGGAGTCAGAGGCTAGCTGAATGGGTGAAAATACAACCCAAGTATCTGCTATCTCCAGGAAACACATCTAACCTATGAGGAGTGATACAGAATCACAGTGAAAGGATGGAAAAAAAATATTTCATGCCATTGGAAACCAAAAGAAAGCAAGTCATTGTTATATGAGATAAAATTGATTTCTCATCAAGAATAGAAAAGAGGGGGCAGAGCATGATGGTGGACGGGAAGGACTTTCAGCTCAGCTCTCCCTGAACAAAAGGTGAGAGTGAACGGGCTAGGTTATTCCCCATGTGGAACATTGGTGTTGAGTGGCAGTTTGGGGTGTGCAGTGAGGTGGCAGATTACTGGACTTGGAGTGTAATCTGGAGCTGGGGAGACTGCCAGGAAAGTTTCTGTGCCATGGCTGCAGCAGCGGCAGGGGGTGGCAGCAACCAGCCCTCCCCTTCAAGAGTATTACAATCCCCAGTTTGTGGGGAAACTAGGTGTTGTTTGGAAAGATTGGTGAAGTGTGGACTCCCAAGCAGAATTAGGCAGCCAGAGAGAGGTGCTGTCAGGTGCAGCACCACTGTGGTTAGGCAGCAGGAGAGATACTCAGAAGGGAAAGATCCCGGATAGGAAGAGGCCAGTTTTAAAATTTGGGAGATGACAGTGGCTGCAGGCACCTTTCCATGTGGGCCAGGCAAAGCGATTTGAGTCTCACCGGTAGACAGCTGTCCTACACTCAGAACTGGCACAGGGTGTCCCTCACTTCACAGGAACTGTTGCAGGGAGAATTTGTAAAACCTGCCTGTGAAAATTTTTTGAGATAGGTGGAACCAACAGTTCCAAGGAGTCTAGGCGCCAGGCAGATGGTCAAGCAGACACCAAGAACTATCTAAGCCAAGACACAGGTATAAGCCTGCGAACCACTCACAGCACCACCTGATGTCCAAAAAGTATATTGCAACATATATATATATATTTACTTTATATTTAAATCATAGCTGTGTACATTAGTGCAATCATGGGGCACAATGTACGCACATCATATACAATCTGAAATATTTTCATCAAACTGTTTAACATAGCCTTCATGGCATTTTCTTTTTTTTTTTTTATTAAATCATAGCTATGTACATTAGTGCAATCAACGGGTACAATGTGCTGTTTTCATATACGATCTGAAATGTTTTCATTAAACTCTTTAGCATATCCTTCATGACATTTTCTTAGTTATTGTATGAAGACATTTGTATTCTGCATTTAGTAAGGTTCACCTGTACCCATCTAAGATGCACCATAGGTGTGGCCCCACCAATTTTCCTCTCTCCATCCCAACCTCCCCCCCTCTCTTCCCATATTCTTGTCCTATAGTTGGGTTATAGCCTTCATATGAAACCTTTAAATTAGCTTCATATCAGGGCTGAGTACATTGGATACTTTTTCTTCCATTCTTGAGATACTTTGCTAAGAAGAATATGTTCCAGCTCCATCTATGTAAACATGAAAGAGGTAAAGTCTCCATCTTTCTTTAAGGCTGCATAGTATTCCATGGTAAACATGTATCACAATTTATTAATTCATTCATGGGTTGATGGACACTTGGGCTTCTTCCATGACTTAGCAATTATGAATTGGGCTGCAATAAACATTCTGTCACAGATGTCTTTGTTATAATGTGATTTTCAGTCTTCTGGGTGTATACCTAGTAAAGGAATTATAGGATCAAATGGCAGGTCTATTTTTAGATCTCTAAGTACTCTCCAAACATCCTTTGAAAAGGAACATATTAGTGTGCATTCCCACCAGCAGTGTACAAGTGTTCCCTTTTCTCCACATCCACACCAACATCTCTGGTTTGGGGATTTTGTCATGTGAGCTAATCTTACTGTAGTTAGGTGATATCTCAAAGTAGTTCTGATTTGCATTTCTCTGATCATTAAGGATGGTGAGCATTTTTTCATGTGTCTGTAGGCTGTGCACCTGCCTTCATTAGAGAAGTCTCTCTTCAAGTCCTTTGTCCACCCTGAGATGGTATCACTTGTTCTTTTCTTGCTAATACGTTTGAGTTCTCTGTGGATTCTGGTTATTAAATCTTTGTCGGAGGTATAACTTGCAAAGTATTTTCTCCCATTCTGAGGGCTGTCTGCTTGCTATACTTACTATGTTCTTGGCTGTACAGAAGCTTTTTAGTTTGCTCAGGTCCCAGTAGTGTATATTTGATACTGCTTCAATTGCCTGGGGAGTCCTCCTCATAAAATATTCACCCAAGCTGAATCCTTCAAGAGATTTCCCTGCACTTTCCTATAATATTTTGATAGTTTCATGCCTTAAGTCTAAATCTTTAATCCAGTGAGAGTCTACCTTAGTTAACAGTGAGAGGTGTGGGTTTAGTTTTAGTCTTCTACAGGTCACCAGTCAGTTCACCCAGCACCATTTGTTAAATAGGGAATCTTTTCCCCACTGGATGTTTTTAATTGGCTTGTCAAAGATCAA
>CAUYON010108693.1:0-44125 GCA_963573935.1 Arctocebus calabarensis
TGCTTATTGCAAATCACCAGTCTCACAATACTACAAATTACTGCATGTAGGTCTGACCAAAAATATTCCATTGTCCCAGCAGCAAGGTGGATCCAACGCTATCCTTTTTTTTTTTCTTGAGACAGAACCTCAAGCTGTCACCCTGGATAGAGTGCCGTGGCCTCACAGCTCACAGCAACCTCCAATTCCTGGGCTCAAGCGAGTCTCTTGCCTCCATCTCCCAAGTAGCTGGGACTACAGGCGCCCGCCACAACAACCAGCCATTTTTTGGTTGCAGCCATCATTGTTGTTTGGTGGGCCCGGGCTGGATTCGAACCTGCCAGCTCAGGTGTACGTGGCTGGCGCCTTAGCCCGTTGAGCCACAGGCGCTGAGCCTCCTTTTTTTTTTTGAGAGTCTAACTATGTTGCCCTGGTAGAGTGCTGTGGTGTCACAGCTCCAACATGATCCCTTTAAAACAAAGAGCAGAACTCCTCAGAGAAGCTCTCATCCTCCACTAGCCAGCATCCTACACACCACCGAGGCAAGCTGTGCTCAAAGCAGGAGCTTTGGGGGGGGTCTCAGGAAGAAAAGGTTCAGAGTGCCAAGGCCCCACTTCAGGTTGGTCTCAAGCCAGTCACCGGATGCACACACCGCTCAGGACTTCTGCAAAGAATAATGACTGGTGTGCACAATGGGAGAGCCTGTGGTGGTAGAAAATGCTACAGAAATGCTGACTGTGTTCCCCAGGCCCACTTTGTGGCACCCAGGGCTGGCCTGGAGCAGCAGCCTGGCCTTCCCATCATTGTGCCAAATCCCTGGGAGGCCTTGGCTCATGGCACAGGTCCATAGATCCCAAAGCTCTTGTGGCTTCTCAGTCCCTCTTCCTGGCTCTGCAAAGAGAAAGAGGGGGGACAAAAAATGCTGCCACATGGCTAGAGAGATTCAAACCTGTACAAATATCAGTTTTTTCCCCCAGGGGCACAGTGACTTGGGCCTGAAGAAATAGGAGACAAAATTTCTTTAAATAAATCCCTCTCAGGGTTGGCTTTGGGCGAGAAACCCAGGGTCCAATGCCAATTTCAGCTCCTCCTCTGCTTCTCTCTTCCACCCCAAGCCACCCTAGACATGGGGTCCCTGGGCTCCTGCCTGTTGTTTACTGGCCCAGGGTAGCAAAGGCTAGACCTGTAGCAGTTTGTGATCTGCAATGGGGCGAGTTGTGCAGGCCTGGCAGGTGGGTTGTACTGATGGTGGAAGGAAAGTTGGCCCTGGGTAAGGGCCCCATAACCCAAAGGGGAGGAGATTCCAGGAGATTACGCAGCCAGAGCTTTTGCGTTTACTGACCAATAGCATCCTAGCCTGCTCTATATCCTGTCACTTAAGACTTAACAGGTTTTACATCCTGAAAAATGAAGCATAAAGGGAAGAAAGCAAGAATCTTGGTTTTTGGAGGAGAGTGGTGTGGTTTGTAGTAGATGGAAACAAAATCAAGAATAAGGACTTTTTTGATACCACCCAGCAAGCTGGAGACAACACAAGACAGAGAGAGACAATGTGCTCTTCCCAGTTGCTCTTCCTCAGCTGCCCCACACAGTGCAGGACTGCCCCAACCTGAGCCTCCCACCCCCAGACTTTCTTTTAACCTGCAAAGGAGGGGTATATACATGCTGGCTCTGCTCAGCTCAAAAGATGCAGAGCTACCAGCTGCCCACACAGGAGAGGGCGTGGGGATTGAGCTGGGTTCTGCTGGACAATTGCACCCTCTCGTGGTAGCAACAGAAGATACAAGGACATGCAGACAAAGGGCGAACCAGCTTTCTTTCTCCCTTTCCCAGAATTCCTCTCCACCGCTTTCATTAACCACAGACTGGCAAGTGGCACTGGGCCCTGCCCAAAGAGTAGATGGACACTGCATTGTTCTCAAGGTCTCTTAAACGAAACCCACGTAGGAGAGAGACCGCCAGTCCTTCCATAGCTCCAGTCTGTGAATGGGCAAACCTGCTGCCCTCTGCCCACATGCATGGCACCTCCACCATCATCCAGCCTCAAAACCCTGCTTCCAGCTCTCCTTGTTTAACTCCACCTGAGAGCTTCAGCCTCCCCAACCCAGAGACTTAAAGGCAGCAGCTGGTGGAAAAGTTGCTGTTCTTGATGGTTCACAGCCATCACTGGTTTCCAGTGTTGGACGCTCCTAGAGTAGGATTCCAGTCTCTCCAAGTGGACTGAGCCCTGCATTACCACCAATCTCATGGAAGCCTCTGAGTAGGCCTATAAGAGTAACACAACCCCCATCAGCATAACTTCCAATTTACAGAGAAGAAACTTACACTCCAAATGTCAAGAGACTTGCCTAAGAATGATTTAATAACAACCACTTTCCATGTGCCCGGCACATGCTAGATGTGTTATAGACATTATCTCATTCAATCCTCTTGAACTAGGTTATCCAGTTAGCTAGGCAAAAGTTATCCCCATTTTACAGAGGAAGGTGTTGGAGTACAAGAAGAGACACCCCAAATATGGCACCTTAACATGCTATACTGAAAAAACAGCCACATGGTCTCTCTGACCTCTTGCCACCCCACTCCTCTTTCTCAATCCTGTCTCTCCCAAAGCAAAGGATGAGGTTGTTCTCTGAAGTTCCATTATCTACCTAGAAAATGGACCCACCAAAGAGAAATACAATTGCCTTCGATCCTTTCCCTGAAATTCCATTAACCAGAGATTAAAACTTTGCAATATTCCTGAAATTAAAACTCATATTCACAGAGACTGAAACGTAAATGCCACACCTAGGGTTCAGACAAACTTTGTCCCAAACTATTGTCTGTTTTCTGGTCCCATTCAATTCCCAAAGAGAACCACTTATTAAACATTGTCTGAGCACTGGGCCCATTCAGTCCTCCTAAAAACCATTTACTACCTCTCAAAATTGCCACATTTCCCACATCCCCTATAAAGAAAGTTATATCAACTTCTGGACCTGAATGGGTTAGGGAGCGATCATTCTTCTGTGATTCCCCTGAGCCTATGCACATTAAATAAATTTATTTTCTTTTTTTCTATTAATGTACCCTTTGTGAAATTATTTTCAGTGACCCTTCAGAGGGTGCAGGGGATGTTTTCCCTTGACCCCTAAAAAGGCAGCAGAGGCATTGAGGGTAAGTAATATGCACAAAGTCACACAGCTTGAAAGTGGCAGAAGGATAAAAACCCAGTTTTGTCTCATCCTTATTTTTATTCTTGTTTTTTTAGGAGGACCAGGCTCCTCCTTCCTGCCCCTTACAGTCCCTCACAGAGGCTCCACACTCAGCTCAAACATTGCCCAGCACACAGCTTCCTTTCCCTGGCCCCTGAGGACTCCTCTTGCCCTCCTACAGCGAACCCCACAAAATACATATAGAGCATCCTTCCTGTTTCTCTTCGTCTCTTCCACTCCCTTTGGAACAAAAACCACATTTGACTTTTCTCGGCGTTATTACAGTAAAGGGACTGGATCCCAGCCAGCTATCCCTGGCCTTTAATTACTTATTCTTTCTAGTCTAAGTGATGTGGGCAAGCTGGTCCTCAGTTAACCCACCTGAAAGTCGGAAGATCAAGAAATATCTCCTAGAATTTGATGACCAGCAGAGGAAAGTGCTAATTTCGAAGTGGTAGTTAAGTGTGGCTAAGTGATTTCTGACCTTAGTTCTCTCGAAAGCTAATGCAGGGGGAACTTCTGGGGCACAGTGCAGCTTTGTAAGTGATCTCCCCATGGGGAGTCAATGCCCTGAAATCAAAACCTAAGGGAGGCCCCCTGATTTGCATGATTGGGCACACAAGCATCAGGACATATCTGGTTGCTGTCATGTGGGCTGGGCTGAGGGACACTGGACAAGCACATGCCCCAAACTTACATCTTTCTTCCCAAATCACTATGCACTGTTTCACAAAAGAGGGAGCACAGAGGATGAAATTTGCCCCAGACCCCTGAGAGGGTGCTGGGATCCTGCCCTTGGTACTAATCACCACCTACTCTGGCTGAATGATGGGGGTTGAAATGGGGCATTTCGACATCGCTGTTGGTGGCGGCGTGGGAATGCAAAGAAATCTCAACCTGACACCACAGCAGATGTCTCTGGGGGTTCCGAACAGAAACAGCAGCCTGTTTGTATCTCAGCTCCCTCCAGCCCTACAGAGGACCCTGTGGTCTGACAGGCTCACGAAGGGCTAGGGACCAGGAATCAGAGTTCCCATAGCCGCAGCTGACTCACATTTGTTCTCTGCATCAGAGATGAACTTACTGTTTCAAGCTTTTCCCTGTGAT
Organism: Arctocebus calabarensis; assembly: GCA_963573935.1. NCBI lineage: Eukaryota > Metazoa > Chordata > Mammalia > Primates > Lorisidae > Arctocebus > Arctocebus calabarensis. Next base: position 4,284 of record CAUYON010108693.1, read on the forward strand.
CTTTGTCTCTGCAGAAACCTCAGAATCAAGCCTCTGTTTTGATAGAGGGGAGACTAATGAATTTCTAGGGCTCTTCAGTGACTCTAACACACTTTCCACATAGGCAATTGGTGGATGGGGCTCCCTGTTGGCTGGGAGTTGGGTAGTTCTCCAGAGAGGGCCCCAACGGATTGCCAAGAGTCTCTATGGAGGGGTCAGGGCTGCTCCTTAGAGCTCTGCTGTGGCTCAGGCTGGTTAGCTGGGGCTGTTAGAACAAACGGAAGAGCCCAAAGAATAGGTGTGATGGGGTGGGATTTGGGTGACCCAAATCCCACCCCATCACACCTATTCTTTGCCTGACAACTCCTCAAAGCCCAGGAGGAAGAATTCACCTCCCAGGAGGTCTTTTTTGCCCTTCCACTGGTTACAATCCCTCCACTATCCTTCCACTACCTGGGGCTGTCTCTGTTGTATATATTATAACTGAGGTCTAATCATTGGCATGCATACCAGACCATTTTTTAAAGATTCTATTTATTTATATATTTATTTTCAGGCAGGGTTTCACTCTATTGCTTAGGCTAGAATGTAGTGGTGCAAACATAGGTCACTGTACCCTCAAACTCCTGGGCTCAAACCATCTTCCTGCCTCATCATTCCAAGTAGCTGGAGCTATAGACATGGACTACCTTGCCTGGGTTATTTATTTATTTTTAATTTATTTAGAGACAGTCTCACTCTGCTGCTCAGGCTAGGGTGCAGTGGCATCATCACAGCTCACTGTAACCTCAAACTCCCAGGCTCAAGTGATTCTTCTGCCTCAGTCTCCTGAGTAGCTGGAATTACAGGTGCATGCAACTACACCCGACTAATTTTTTCTATTTTTAGTAGAGACCAGATCTTGCTCATGCTCAGACTGCTCTTGAACGTCTGACCTCAAGTGATCGTCCACCTTGGCCTCCCAGAGTGCAAGGATTAAAGAGGTGAGACAGTATGCCCAGCTATTTTTATTTTTAGAGCACGGGTCTCACTATGTTGCCCAGGCTGGTCTCAAGCTCCTGGGCTGAAACAATCCTCCAGCTTCAGCCTCTCAAAGTGCTGGGGTTATAAGTGTAAGCCACCATGCCTGGCCCAGACTATTTTTTTCCTACAAAAGAGCCTTATATAACTTTATCCTCAATACCTAGCTGTGGCTTAATTGGGGCAGAGTCCCACTTTTTTTGCCCTCAGGAGAGTGCCATGCCATCATAACTCACAGAAACCTCCAGCTCCTGGGCTCAAGTGATTCTCTTGCCTCAGCCTCCCAAGTAGTTGGAACTATAGACACCTGCCACAATGCCCAGATTATTTTTTTTTGTTGTTTGTTTAGTAGGCCCCAGGCAGGGTTCAAACCCACCAGCCCCAGTGCACGTGGCTTATGCCCTAACCACTGAACTATGGGCACTCAGGCCATGTGACAAATTTTTTTTTTTTTTTTTAGAAACAGAGTCTCACTTTGTCGCCCTCAGTAGAGTGCTGTGGCGTCACACAGCTCACAGTAACCTCCAGCTCTTGGGCTTAGGCAATTCTCTTGCCTCAGCCTCTTGAGTAGCTGGGACCACAGGAACCCGCCACAACACCCGGCTATTTTTTGCTGCAGTTTGGTCGGAGCTGGGTTGAACTCACCACCCTCGGTATATGGGGCTGGCGCCCGACCGCTGAGCCACAGGCACCACCCATGTGGCAAATATTTAGTGAAGGAATGAAATGATCAGTGAATTCATATATGTGGCATTTTCTTTCTTTTTTTTCTTCATTGCATTTTGGCAGGGGCCAGGTTTGAACCCACCATCCTCAGTTTATAAGACCAGCATCCTACTCACTGAGCCACAGGCACCACCTCTCTTTTTTTTGTTTTTTTTAATTGTTGGGCATTCATTGAGGGTACAAGAATCCAGGTTACACTGATTGCATTTGTTAGGTAAAGTCACTCTTACAATTGTGCCTTGCCCCCTAAAGTTGTCACACACCGAGACCACCCCCACCCCACCGTATGTGGCATTTTCAGTCCTCTTTCTTGAACCTGAAATCTTGAAGTCTCCCAGCTCAAACATCCTTGGGCCTTTTTCACTGACTGTTTTCATGGTGTTCTTGAATAGCAGACCCCAAGCAGAGCCATATACCAGCCCCAAACCTGGCACTAAACCCATCTACTAACCCTTCCTTCCCCCACAGCTGCCTTCACAGAACCTTTCCTCCAGCACCCGGGAACACACCTTGCTCCCATTTCCCCTCTCCCTCTTCTGGCCTGTTTTTCGGAAACACCTTTTTCCTGCCCCATTGGTTTGCTCTGTTTCCTGCACAGGAAGAGGGCCTTTGGATCCCAGGTTGCTATTTATAGCAGACCTCCTTCCTTCTAGGCCTCACCAAGGTGAGGGGACAGCACAGGGGTGGGGGTGGAGGATGTTTCCAGGGTCTCAGCCACAAGGAGAAGGAAGCTGAATCTCCAAATTGGGGTAGAATCTAGAGGAAGCATCTTTTGACCCCCAAACTGCCTCTCCTTCCTGACTCCCTCATAGCTTTTAGTGGCCCCACAACTCTCCCATGTCCCCAGATTCAAATCCCCAGAACCTCAGAGGAAAAGATTTATAAGATTTATAAGATTTACATCTAGAGGCGGCGCCGATGGTTCAGTGAGTAGGGCACCAGCCCCATACACCGAGGGTGGCAGGTTCAAACCCAGCCCTGGCCCAACTGCTACAACAACAACAACAACAAAAAGGAACTGGGCATTGTGGTGGGCGCCTGTAGTCCCAGCTACTCAGGAGGCTGAGACAAGAGAATCACCTAAACCCAAGATCTGGAGGTTGCTGTGAGCTGTAACACCATGGCACTCTACCAAAGGTGACAAAGTGAGAGTCTGTCTCTAAAAAAAGAAAAGAAAAAATATTTATGTCTGGAAAAGACTTTGGAGATCAAATTTTGTAGACAAGGGTACTGAGATCCAAAGAGGAGAAGAGATTTGAATGAGGTCACATGGAAAGTTAAAAGCAAGTCCTCGGCTAAAATCACTCTCAATAATTGCCTTACCCATCACAATTACAAAGGATTACGTCACTCAATCTCATGAGACAGGTGGTATGTTATGGGTTGAATTGTGTCACCAAAAAAGATGGTCAAAGTGCTAACTCCCAGTATCTCAGAATGTGAGAATGTGATGACCTTATTCAGAAATAAGGTTATTGCAGATGTAATTAGTCAAGATGAGGTCCTACTGGAGTTGGGTAGGCCCCTGATCCAATGTGACTGGCGGACTTACAGGAAGAGGGAAAGTTGAAGGTAATGTGAAGACCACGGAGAAGAGACAGCCATGTAATGATGGAGGCAGAGATTGGAGTGATGCACCTAGAAGCCAGTGTACACCAAGGACTGCTAGCACACACCAGAAGCTGGAAGGGGCAAGGAAGGATTCTCCACCTCCTCCATTCAGAGGAATGGATGTTGGCCCTGCCGTCATTTTGATTTTAGACTTCTAGCCCCCAGAACTGAGACAATATATTTCCGTTGCCTTGAGACACCCAGTTTGTGGTACTTTGTTATGGCAGTCCCAGCAAACTGGCACATGGTATTATGCCCATTTGACAGAGGAGGACTTTAAGACTAAGGTTAAATGAGTTGCCCAGGTTACATGCTAAAAGGCACAAGGGACACTCAAATGTCTCTCCAGTACTCTTCCAAAAAGGCTGCACACCTTTTTGATTCTCCTTCCAATGTGATTAAGTCCTGTTTGGTTTCTTTTGTAAAAAGTCTTTCCCACCTGTTCGCCCTTTCTTTCCTTAGAAGAGCTGCCCTAGCAGAGACATTCCAGGTCAAGAATATGATAGTTCATCTGCCAGCCCAACTCTCCCTCTCCCAAGCTGTTGGTTCATTCCAAATCTCTGTTCATACAACAAATCTTTATTGAATGCCCACGGTGTGCCAGGTTCCAGGCTGGGTGCTGGATTCCCCTTGATGAACAAAGCAGACACAGTGCCTGCTACTTGGACCATACTCCTGCTAAACAGTGTCATCATGTCATTTCCCTGCTCTGGGCTCAAGTCTTGCACATGCCCCTTGTTTCCCACATTCAGGGTCAGACACTCTTGCCCGTCAACACATACCAGCTCAGTCCAGGTCAAAAAATAAGGTTCTGTCTTATGGAGAACTCAGGGGTACCTCTCCCAGTGATCTGAATTTCTCAGTTCCAGAAGCTAAAGGTGACTCCAGTCTAAGAAGGAAAGCAAAGGCACTATGGCCTTTTATAGGAAGCCACAGAGAAGGCAAATTGGTCTGGGAACACAGAAGATGACACCATGAAGACTTGAAAGATTCGACTAAGAATCTACCTTCTTATCTTAACTCTCAAAATCTGGGAGTGTATCAATGCTTGATAGATGTGAATCTTAAAACAATGAAAGGAATCTAGTTTTCCCCATAAACCAACTGAGTGTCATGTTCATCCATAGGAAATTAAAAAGAACAATCTATATCATTCAACATGAACGAATCTCAAAAATATTATGTTGAGCCAAGAAGCCAGACACAAAATAAAACTACCAGGTGATTCCACTTATATGAAGTCCAAGGACAGGCAAAACTAATAATCTATGATGATACAAATCAGTACACGGAAGCCGTGGTTGGGTGGGGGGTGCATTCACGAGAGGGATAGGGGGAACTGATGAAAGTAGAAGGATGCGGGTGAGCTGATGGAAATGTTCTATTTCCAGATTGGGGTGTGGGTCATACAGCGGGGCGGGGGAGGGGGCAGTATTCATTTGTCAAAAATACATCAGACTGGACACTTAGGATCTCTGCATTTCACTATTTGTAAATTCTGCCTCAATTACAATAGAGTAGACAGAACCCAAGAAAAGAGAAATGAGTTCCTTCCCTCTCAGTTGGAGGGAAAGGCTGCCTTGGACCGCACAGGTGGGAATGGCTGCTAAAGGTGAACAGGCTAGACCTGAAATCTTGTTCAAGCTCTTTTCAGTGCCCTGGTGGGGTTTCAGCAGCAGCCCAGGTCTCTACAAAGAGACAGATGGCAGCAAACAGGGTGGCAACCCTGGCCCTTGGACCACCAAGCACAGGCTGTTTCTGGCTTTATGAGTCAAGCTTTTACCTCAAAGTCATGCAGGCTGAGCCCTGCCTGGTGTACTATCACCATGGAGATGGCCCCAGCCTGTATTTAGGCCCATAAGCCTCTTGTTCATCATTTCAAATCTCCCACCTTCCCATATACTTTGCCTCAGCCACATCTGTGACTCCTCCTTCTGAAGCCAGTGCTATTTATAATGGCCTGGAAACACAGCCTGGGCCAGATAATAGGCAGGCTTTGCCAAACAAAACCCCAGGCCACTCCACTGCCCCCACCCCCAGAGGCCTGCAGTCTGGAGCCCAATGGGGCCCATAGGGACCATATATCTCAGAGCCAGCACCGCAGATGACCCTCCCAGGCCCAGTCCATCTGACCCTCAGACAGGGAAACATTTCCCCTTGTCTGGTTTATAAACATGCCTTTGAGGATAAATCCACCCAGAAATGTCATCTGCAGGGCTGGGAGCCCAATGCTTGAGGCATCCCTGGCTTTGCTCGGTGCCTTTGCCTGCCCCACATAACCCTCCATAGACACAGGGACTTCCAGATTACTGACAATGGTAATGACAGACATCAGCTTTGTAACAGATGGTGCTGAATACCCAGGATGAGTATTATCCTCTTCATTTAAGAGATGAGAAAATTCATGCTCAGGAAGGTTGTGGGAACCCAGGTCAAGCAGACCCCAAAGCCTGTGCATCTTCTGCCACACTAGCTGCCTCAGAGGCCTAACGTCAGGGACAGGCTGGGGAAGTAAGAAGGTGGCCTCTGAGCAAGCCAGGGAAATTCAGGACAAAGGGTGCTTGGGAGAAAGGGGAAGAACATTCATTCCTATCTGCCCCTCACTTAAGCCTAAACTTAAACAGAACCTTTTCCCCTACCCCTCACCACAAGTAAATGTGTCCTGGGCCCCTACTATGTGCCAGGACCCAGCCAGGCCACTTCCATGTGCTAACTCTAGCTGAGCATGGCCTTAAGGGCTTTTCTCTGCCTTGGGCAGCATTTCCCAGACTGTATCAGCGTGCCTGCTCCCACTCAGCATCTGGCCCCAGCTCTGCCATGCCAAACACAGAGGCCTTTGTCTGTTCTGGAGGTGGGTGCAAGAGTGTCACAGTCTCTGTGGCCAGCTCAGCAACAGCCCTTCCCACCCACTTCCCACAGTCACCCAACCCTGTGGTCACTTACTAGGCCTCCCTGTGGCCTCTTGATTTTTTTCTGACCATGGGCATCAAGAGGAAGTGGGAAGATGACTCAGAGGTGTGATGTGGCATCTTTGTAATGACATTTAGTAAGGAGGTAAGGAGATTGGTAATGAGTGACAGAGAGAATTGGATTTCACAGGAGATGTGTAACTCGAAGGCTAGTTTTTTAGCTCTACACAGGCTAAAAAGCAAAGGACTTTTAATGAGCTGCCATTAAACCTAAATGCCAAAAACCTAAATTCATGCATAATGATTATTTTCAACTCTGATGAGAAAATGAGAAACAGAACTCAAAACATGACACTTTCACATTATTTCTTTGACTGGGTAAAAATCAGCAGAAACAATAAAATTGGTGATGTACTTTCAAGTAGCTTTTATTGAAAAATAAATCTTAAGGACTTGTCAAAATAAATACAATAGCAAAGTTAATTTTAAAACTCAACATTTCTGCATTTGTATAGCAGACATGATGTCTGTGGTTAAGTTCCATGAGCCATTAAAGACACTGCCCACCTCTGTTGTATACGGACCTCATGTATATTGGAAAGGACAAAACCAGGTGTCAGAAGACTGGGTTTCCCACTTCATTCCCTGAAGCTATGTGGCTTTGAGTAAGTTACTTAGCCTCTCTGAATCCTGTTTTCACCATCTGTAGAAAACAGAATGCTTATCCTGCTCATCTCATAGGGTTGCCATGAAGAGTAAATGAGATGTTGGATGTGAAGTCACTCAGTGTGAATGGTACCTTACACGAGAGGAACTTCTTCCAGTAAAGGCCCAAGGAAGGATCTGGTAGGATGATGGCATTTGGGTCATGGGACTTCAGCCAAGTTCTCAAGGTCAAGTATGTCTGGCCCAGAATGTTGTGGGTGTCAAACACCAAGAGATAGCTGCAGGACCACACCTACACTTACCACCCACCCCACCCACTTCCAGAATGAAAGGCCCAGAGTCAAGGAGCTTTTCAGGGGCCAATGGAAAAAAATGCCATGGGTTAACAAGACACAAAAATAAAATCACAAAATTGAAATTAATCCAGACTTAAGCAAATCTTTGCAAAATGTAATACTGTGTCAACTGCTTCAATATTGAAATTTAGCTTCCACGAAAAGGCATTACACTTGTGAATAACTTGCACATACAATTTTTCTCACATTCCTATAATTTCAACTCAGGGTAGAAATTACTCAGGATTACCAAGGAGAACCAATTTTAAATTATTAATAAATGAATTGTTGATGTCTAAATACTTTTAAAAGCAATATTATACAAATCCTATTAAAATTTTACAACAAAAAGAGTAGTACTTCATGTGGGATGTGGTGTGGAGGGACATGCTGTGCCCTGGGGTCCTCTCTGGATAAATGTGCCACAGGCACCCAGGTCTTACGAGAGACTTTTCTCTTTTGCCTTAGGATAGCAAAGAAGTTTCCCTCAGGGCCAGGTCTGCTCCCTTCTGTGTATTTAGAAACCAGGATACCTGAATTCAAAGCCTGCCTTTTGCATTAATATTATGTACATGAAATTGTACAGAAGACCTTATAACAACAAGCAACAGTTTCCTGTCCCACCTCTTCCCAAACCCATCCTATTTTCCAAATAGGTTTCTGTTATTAGTTCCTTTGGTGGCTACCCACATAACCTCCAAATATACACTAATAACTCCATTCCCTGCTTTGTCACCTTTCGACAGTACTTACCATTACCAGACAAGATAGATGAGGATAAAACATTTACACTATACCTAACCCTTTCCCCTTCCCTTCCTCCCACTATTTGATTTTAGCTCTTTTTTGAGCTGTTTTGTTCCTTTAATCTTAAAATTCGGTTGCATGTTTTCTAACACCTTAACAGGCTCTCTTGAATCCCCTTGGTATGGGATGACAATGTTGGAGATGAACCCATCCTCCCCTCCTCTCCTACTCTCCTCTTCACTCAGTTACACTTTTGCTGATTGCCAGTTATGGTCTGCCCAGCAACTACAACTACTGAGCTTTGCTTAAAGATTACCAAGAAGTGTCATTTACATGATTTCTACTGTGTAAATGGTGTTTAACCAAGCCTCAGAGGGTCTCACTCTCACATTCCTCAACTGTGCTGTCCTACCACCTTGTAAGACCTGGTGAAGAGGATAAGGATGTGAATGGCACAAAGCTTTTTACAAATATAATCTCTTAATTTTCTATAATTACTTTATGACACTCAACAGAGAATGGTAATAATGGTTCATCCCATTTTGGGGCAATTTAGATAACTCCCGAACCACAATTTCTGCCCCAGTAAAATGAAGAGAATACTAGTGCCTATCTCACTAAGTGGTTGTAAAGATTAAATGAAATGATGTAAGTTAAAATGTCTCTCATCCACTGAATCACTATCCCAATTTATTTCTCTCTACCAGGAGAGAATTCAGGCCCCCAACTATGGATTGAGGAAAAGTGCAGCACTGTTAAAAGGCATATGGGGGGCTCAGTGCCTAGAGCACCAGCCACATACCAGAGCTAGCAGGTTCGAATCCAGCCCAGGCCTGCCAAACAACGACAACTACAACCAAAACAAAAATAGCTGGGCGTTGTGATGAGTGCCCATGCTCCCAGCTACTTGGGAGGCTGAGGCAAGAGAATCACTTAAGCCTAGGGGTTGGAGGGTGCTATGAGCTGTGATGGCACAGCACTCTATCCAGGCTGACAGCTTGAGGCTCTGTCTCGAGGAAAAAAAAAAAAGAGGCAAATGGGGAACAACTAGGAAATTTGAGTATGAACCACATGTTAAATAATTCTGCTAAATTCAATATTATTTGGTGTGATTGTGGTATTAAGGCTGTCCTTGTTCTTGAGAAATAAGTGCTGAAGTATTTAAGGCTTAAGTTGACTCAGAAAAAAGTTTTATATTTATCTATAAATAGCATGAAAGTGCACAGTATAGCAAAATGTTAATAATCAGTGAATCTAGACCCGTGTTTTTCAAGCCTTTTTATATCATGGCATACTTGAACCTATATGTTAAACTTTGGTGGCACACTTAAATTGTGTTGATCAAAAAAAAAATTAAGGCTCGGCGCCTGTGGCTCAGCAGGCTAAGGCGCCAGCCACGTACACCTGAGCTGATGGGTTCAAATCCAGCCTGGGCCCGCCAAGCAACAATGACAGCTGCAACCAAAAAATGGCCGGGTGTTGTGGCAGGCGCCTGTGGTCCCAGCTACTTGGGAGGCAAAGGCAGGAGACTCGCTTGAGCCCAGGAATTGGAGGTTGCTGTGAGCTGTGATGCTACAGCACTCTATCCAGGGGTGACAGCTTGAGGCTCTGTCTCAAAAAAAAAAAAAAAAAAATTAAATAGAAAGAATATACTTTCTGTGCTGTCAACTTCTTTCAAAAATAATTTAATTAATGATCTTTAAAGATTTTTGTAGCACACCTAAGGTCCTGTCATGGCACACGGGTTGAAAAATCACTGATCTAGACATTCATTGTACTAAGATTTCACCTTCTCTAGGGATTTGCCGGTTTTCAAAATAAAACCTCACGGCAGGGGATTTGCAACACTGGAAAGCACCTAAAGAAAGAGGGTGACTTTTCCTCTTTCATTTTTACATGGATGGAGCTGGAACATGTTCTCCTTAGCAAAGTATCTCTAGAATGGAAGAAAAAGTATCCAATGTATACACCCCTAATATGAGACAAATTCTTTATCGTTCATCTGAAGACTACAACCCATTTATTGCACAGGAAGACGGGGAAAGGGGAGAGGGAGAGAAGGGGACGGAGAGGGTGGGGGGAGATGGGACAAAGGGTGAGATCACATGTGTGGTGCATATTCGAAGGGTCAGGAGAAAACTTCTAAATAAGGATCAAAAATGTTGTCATATAGTAAATGAGAAAATACCATGAATGGTATGTCAATCAGGTTGATAAAATATCTCAGATTGCATGTGAAGCCCCCACACTGTACCCCATGGTTGAACTAATGTACACAGCTATGATTCAATAAAAAAAAAAAGTTCAAGACTATTAAAAAAACTTCAAACTATAATTAAAAAATAAAAAAATAAAAAAATAAAATAAAATGTGTCATTATTTGTTTCTTTACTGTGTCTACCTATATTGGTCCTGATATATTTCACAGGATAAGTGCATGGCAAGGTTAACCACAAATCAACCTGACATACCCTCAACTAATTGAAGACTTTGCATACGCCCTCTCATGTATTCTTTCCTCCAAAGTTCTCTTCTTTTAAAAGTTATTAAAATTAATTGGTAATTACAAAAAAATGGCTTTGGAGAATATCTGATTAAATGTTATTAATAAAGTATATGCAAATTTCATTGGCGATATGAATTTCATTCATTCATTTGAATTGTTAGTAAAAACAGTAAAAGGAGAATCAGTAAGTTCTTCTCCAAGGCACTGAAATTATAATGGACAGGCCGGGTGTGGTGGCTCATGCCTGTAATCCTAGCACTCTGGGAGGCTCAGATGGGTAGATAGCTTGAGCCCACGAGTTTGAGATCAGCCAGAGCAAAAGCAAGACCTGTCTCACTAAGAATAGACTAAAAAACAAACAAACAAAAAAAGTAACTGAGACGAGAGGATCACTTGACCCCAAGAGCTGGAGGCTGCTGTGATGCCACAGCACTCAACCCAGGGCAACAGCTTGAGACTCTGTCTCAAAAAAAGAGAAAGAAATGATGATGGATTATATCAGGAAATTAGTTATCTACATTAGCTCTACACACACATACAAGTTTTTGGTGTTATTCATTTGGCCACTATAAATAAAGGAATACAAAGATAACACATTTCTTGTACTGTATACCTTAAAATATGAGGCTTAAATAGACAGTTAATGGCAAAAGTATGTATATAAAACTTTATTTCTTCTCTGTAATCTAACAATTAATGTATACTTCTCACACTGAGAGAAACATTCTTTTTTCATTCTCTGTTCTATGAGCTTTCTCAATTTTCACCATTGGGAAATTTGGGGGTCTCTTTAGCTTTAAAACATTACACATCTGTGCTTTTTGGCTAGTGCCATTTCTGAGAAAATATGACCCAAATACTCTGTTGCACTTGGAAATAATTACATTAAAATCAATGCTTGTGGTTGGTATCAAACTGCATGCCTTCACTTTTGTTGATGTAACACTGTCATTTAACACCTTGTCAACATTACTGTGACCTTACATGAGCAATGTGCTGGCATAGGCGGTAAACAGGCACTAAGTCATTTGACTGAGTTATCAACAGCTCATACTTGGACATTCGTACAAGTCACACTGAATGGGATTTTTAATTCGGTCCAGTCTCAACTCCTCTATATCTGAGTGGAGCCTAACAACACTCCAGGGCTACTTAGGGAGGAAACCCTTCTGCACAGGACTCTATTAGAAAATGGGAAAAGTACTATAAGAATAGATGGTAACAGTGCTATTTTACTTCTTAAAATATTTGTTTTCATCCCAGAGATGGATTATATGCTATGAAAGTAAGGAAGCAATACATTTTGGTCTTAAATTCCAAAATAAAATATGAATTCTATTCTTCAGTTATCTCGTCATTTGTTAAAGGGCTATAGGCACAAAAAGATGTTGCAAATACATTTGGCCGTGCGAGGCATTCTCCCCAGTGGAAAGTTACGATTTTTTTTTTTTAACCAAAAACTTGGGCTCAATGTGTATAAATATTTGGAAATGTTCTTCTATCTCACCTTTCAAGCCAAGATTGCAGTCACCACCATATTAAAATAATTAATCACAAAACCTGTAAGGTTGCTAAAACCTTTTTGGATAGCCAAGAGGCCTTTCTCTGGAATATGTTTTGTGTTTAAATTCCAAAAGTCCTAGTTTCCACTTATCCTGCTACTTTGAGTGTCACAGACTTCAGTAAGTTAGTTTTCTCACATTTTGTGATCTTGCCATAGAAGCAAATACCTTACGGCATTCTCAGTGCCACTGTACCTTTGGTCACTGAGGCTATGGGAGATTATCACCTAATGGTGACGGTGTGATTTTTGTATCTAGTTCTGCTGTTGGAAGGGAGAACTAAATATTTTGTGCTGGACAGAGTGACATCCTCTAGCAAATGCTTTTTCTTCTGCAGAAGCTTCTAATTTAATTAATGTATTAGGATAAGCCTATATTTGCTTCTCTACTGGTGGGGATGCCAGAAATTCTTTCTGAAGTTAAAAGATGAAAGCCTGAACGAATAGTTTTAATCTCTAGATCTGTTTACCAGCGAGGATTTGATGGGAAAGTACATTCTGCTCATCATCTTTGTATCCTATATATTCTTGGGAAATGGAATGAGAAAACTCTCTGAGTTTTGCTAATACCCAAATTCTATTCTTAGACGTTAACAAGCAAGATGTGGAATATCAAATCCATGGCAGAACTGCTAACAAAACAGGGTCAAATTTGCAAATGAATGACTTAATAGCAAATGAATGACTGCTCCTCATCCATGTTATTTCAACTACAGAAGCTTCCAGGGTATGACAGCACCTTCTGCGTTGCCATCTGCAGCCCAGATGCTGGAGCATTTATCGTTTACCCTGGATTCTAAAAACTTAGCATGTATGTGAAGCTGCTGTTTTTTTTTTTAAGTTTTTATTTATTTATTTATTTATTTTGTGGGTGTAGGTGATCATGTCGTTTGCATACAGAGATAATTGTATTGTGCACATACATTTTCTTTCTTCCTATATCTTCCTTTCTTTCCTTTTCTATCTCATACCTCACAGCAACCTCCAACTCCTGGGCTTAGGCGATTCTCTTGCGTCGGTCTCCCGAGCAGCTGGGACCTCAGGAACCTGCCACAACGCCCGGCTATCTGCCGAGGCAGGTCCTGAACCCGCCACCTTCGGCATATGGGTCCGGCGCCCTACTTGATGAGCCACAGGTGCCTCCCTGAAGCTGCTGTTTTATACCCCAACAAACGTAGACGAGGAGATCGCCTTTCATTGCAAAATGGAAAGTTTTCTATGAGGAGAAGAAGGGCTGGAGATGAAGATAGGTGAAAATAGGGCAGCCGATGAGAGACGGCAAAGTGATCAACAAGCAGTTACCTATTGCTCGTCCCGTGTATAGGTAGGACTCAAAGGGAGGAAGTGAACGTCGTGTGACGAGTAAAAGTAGATTTAGTATGTACTCAACTCTGCATGGTCTCAGTTTCCTCATTTCCATTTTTTTAAATTTAGAAATACAACTTTAAAAAAAAAATGCATTCTAGGGTAGTGCCCAGGCCCAGTGGTTAGGGCGCTGGCCATATACAGTGAGGCTGGTAGGTTCAAACCTGGCCTTGGCCAGCTAAAACAACAATGACAACTGCAACAACAACAACAAAAATAAATAGCCAGGCATTGTGGTGGGCACCTGTAGTCCCAGCTACTTGGGAGGCTGAGGCAAGAGAATCGTTTAAGCCCAAGAGTCTGAGGTTGCTGTGAGCTGTGATGCCATGGCAGTCTACCCAGGGTGACAGTTTGAGACTCTCTAAACAAATAATTAAATAAATAAATAATAAAAAGAATGTACTCTAGTATATATTTCAGGGTCTCAATCTATTGCCCAGGCAAGAGTGCAGTGACCTTACTGCAGCTCACTGCAGCCTCCAGCTCCTAGATTCAAGTGATCCTCCCCGCTTTAGCCTCCCAAGTAGCTGGCACAGCAGGTGTGCGCTATCATGCCTGCCTAGTTTTGTCTATTTTTTGTAGAGACAGAGTCTCACTCTTGCTTAGACTAGCTCCAAACTCTTGGCCTCAAGCAATCCTCCTGCCTCAGCTTCCTAAGTATTAGCTGGGATTACAGGCATTTACCACCGCACCAGGCTACTATTATATATAATTCTTTCTTTCTTTCCTTTCTTCTTTTTTCTCTTTCTTTCTTTCTTTCTCTCTCTCTCTCTCTCTCTCTCTCTTCCCTTTCTTTCTTCCCTTTCTTCCCTTTCCTTTCTTTCCTTTCTTTCCTTCCTTCCTTCCTTCCTTCCTTCTTCCTTCCTTCCTTCCTTCCTTCTTTTCCTTCCTTCCTTCCTTCCTTCCTTCCTTCCTTCCTTCCTTCCTTCCTCCCTCCCTCCCTCCCTCCCTCTCTCTTTTTTTCTTTTTCTTTCTCTTCTTTCTTTCTTTCTCTCTTTCTCTCTCTCTCTCTCTCTCTCTCTCTCTCTCTCTCTCTTTCTTTCTTTGTCAGACAGGGTCCCACCATCTAGCTCAGGCTAATTTCTAACACATGCCTCATGTGATCCTTCTGCTTGGCCTCCCAGGGTGCTAGGATTACAGGCAGGAACCACTGCTTTGGACCCACTGTAAAGTATTTTTTAAAGTAGATAAATAAGAAGTGAAAACCTAGCAGCATCCACACACACACACACATATACACAACATACTTGACATATTTCTTTCTTTTTTTTTTTTTATAGGGAGTCTCACTTTATTGTCCGGTAGAGTGCCATGGCGTTAGACAGCTCACAGCAACCTCCAATTCCTGGGCTTAGGCGATTCTCTTCCCTCAGCCTCCTGAGTAGTTGGGACTACAGGCGCCCACTGCAATGTCTGGCTATTTTTTTGTTGCAGTTTGGCTGGGGTCGGGTTTGAACCTGCCACTCTCGGTATATGGGGTTGGCGCCTTACCGACTGAGCCATAGGTGCCACCCCAATACTTGACATATTTCTAAGAGGTAGCTACTGCTAAGATTGCATATACCCTTTAGCTTCTTCATACACAAGTTACAGATAAAAATAACTGTATCATAGTGTTGGTAAGAATAAAAGGAAAGAAAGTTTGTAAAATATATAACACGTTAGGAAGTCTTGTCATTCTTTTCTTTTTCTACTTCTTCTTTCTAATTTTACTGGTTTTATTTAATCCATTGCTTATTCACATTCAGGCCAATTTTTAAGTTCATAGGGTATTGTATTAGTCAGATGTTGCCAAAATCAACCCAGGATCTTCGTGTTCTACAACTGCAAACGTTTCTTCCAGCTCATCGGTCTAGGGGTTTATTTTTTGCTCAGGGTCTGCAGATTGGCGAGGCCTGGCTGTTTCGGGCTCCAGTTGGGTCATATCACCCATTATATTGTGTTTCTTCCTGTACTCAGGTGGACTGGTGACATCTACGTGGGTGTTTGCATCTCACGGGGATGGCAAGGAATTAAAGGAGGAAAGTGAAAACACATTATGCCTAATTTTAAAAAACATGACAATACATACAATAAGAGTTTTTAAAGTTTTATTCTGTAGGGTGTAATTCCTTTCCTCTTTTCTGCTCCACTGCCCAAGAAAATTTTATGTACTATATCTCACATCTCTGTGTTACTTCCTGATTAAAGAGCAAACAGAAATACAGAGACATATTCTGAGATGGATGTCAGTGGAGAAAGAAGCTTTGGGGAGGAAAAGTATGCACTAAGTTAAACAGAGAAGCAGGGCAAGACGATGTCACCGATGGCAATGAGGTTCCCATGGAAGGATCGCCATTGAGCAAACTGCAGGATAGAAAGAGAGAGGATGTTTGGGAGTAAGAGGGAATTAAGGCTGGTGGGGGAGTGACAGTGACCCCAAACAATGCTACCAGTGAAGAGGGTGCAGGAAGCAGCTCGGGTTGCTTGAACTTTCTTGATTCTCTTTTTCTCTAACTTCACAAAGAAAAACGTAGAAAGGATAGATGAGCTTATGATACCATGTGCTGGTAATCAAATAGGGAAGATTAGACATTTTTTAACACTTGTATTTAACTACTATTTTCCAATTCTAAGAACAGTAAAATCTGTTATAGTTTTTTACCCCACCCTCCCTAAGACCTGGCTCAGGGAAATGAGCCTCTTCAATGAGCTTCTGGGCTTTATGACTTGAAGGCCACTAGTATCCAAAAAAGAAGTTTCTTTATGTAACCAAGCTAGTAAATATGACACTTTATTTTAGGTTATTAATAATAATGATAAAGACATGTAAGCATTGCATTTAAATATCTCTTTCTACTTGTTTGACCGTTTCCTGATAGCCTGGACTAGTCTGTTTTATCTAAGAGTATTTATAGACAATGATTCATAGACAGATGGCCATATGCCTGGAATTTACTAGACCTATACAATTAAAAGTATGTATTTTTAAAAAGATGTCTACATATAATATTTTTTAAAAATATACTTTTAATTACATAGTTCTAGTAAATTCCAGATAGATGCCCATCATCTCTATATTAATGTCTATAAACACACTATATGGCCTGTCCTTAAAGCTGCAATTTCAGTTAAAAAGGTAATGATAAATTATAGAT
Source organism: Arctocebus calabarensis (assembly GCA_963573935.1). Lineage (NCBI taxonomy): Eukaryota > Metazoa > Chordata > Mammalia > Primates > Lorisidae > Arctocebus > Arctocebus calabarensis. The sequence goes on from CAUYON010108693.1 coordinate 20,846, forward strand.
GGAATATTAGACAGCTAATTTTTTTCCAGAGTAATATGAATTATGTCTAAAAGAATGAAAATCGTTCTTGACATTATAACTGAGTTTATTCTAATTCATTATCAACCTTCCAGGGTCTGTAAATTCCTTCTTATTTAACATATTTATTCTAACATTTTAAAGTTATTGGATCTTTCTCTAATTCTTTCTACTTGGGAGGCTAAGGAGGTAGATTGTCCGAGCTCAGGAGTTCGAGATCAGCCTGAGCAAGAGCGAGATCTGGTCGCTAAAAAGTAGCTGGGCATTGTGGCAGGTTCCTAAAATCCCAGCTATTACAAGTGATCCTGGGCTCAAGTGATCCTCCCCGCTTCAGCCTCCCAAGTAGCTGGGACTACAGGTGTGTGCTACCATGTCTGGCTAATATTTTTCTATTTTTTATAGAGATAGGGTCTCATTCTTGCTTAGGCTGGCCCAAACTCCTGGCCTCAATTTAAAAAAGATAATAAATTATAGACGGAATATTTCACAGCTAATTGCCTTCCAGAGTAATATCAGTTATATTGAAAAGAATGGAAATCATTCTTGACATTACAACTGAGTTTATTGTAACTCGTTGTCAACCTTCCAGTGTCTGTGAAGTCCTTCTTAGTTAAGATAATCCTTCTAGCATTGTAAAGTTACTGGCACTTTCTCTAATTCTCTCTCTGTATTTCCTCATCTCAGTTTCTCACACTCAATTATTAAGGAATCTTAATAATTTTGGTCTATGTAATATTTGATAAAAACTGCCCATAGGAAATTTTAAACAATCATTTGAGGTTTTTCAATGCTTTTAATATACACACATGGATAAGGCTATGCTGCTTATAAAACTTACCCCAAAGAGAAAGCTTTTCTGGTTTACAAATCTCTGTAAAGAGCATTTTCAAGTTCATGAAATATGGATTTGGAAAAGCCAAATAGCCCTCTCTAGGATAGGAAAACTATGTCTTATTCATTCTACTCATTTGATTTTCTTTTATACTTTGATTACCAACCTAGTTGAAAGAAATATTTAACATTCAGCATTAGAAGAAAACACTTTTCAAAGAACTTATATCCCATTCGACTTCTCTAGATGAAAGGAATATCAGAAGAGCTATTCTTCATAAATATTTCTCTGGTTTCATGATTCCAAACCTTCTTTTCATTTTTACTTATAGCAAATACCTTTAAAGCAGATCTTTACTGAATTTTCATCTAGAAGCACTTGATATACTTTCTCGCTGAATTAGAATTTACTTTTAGGATGAATTTAGTATGTTTTGTAATCAACCAGCAACTTTAGGAGTCAGCTACTGTCAGTGTTGAGTATTCCTGAATTTTTAGAAGGATGGTGTCTATTACTGTCAACAACTGGGGGGCAAATATAACTCACTATTTCATCTACAAATTGGATAAACTGTTAGGCCAATTTCCAAGAACAGTGGGCCTTGTGAGAATGACTGATGAAAACAAGGAAAGGCATTAGTCATTTTGATCAGGAAAAAACAACATAACTTTAAGAACAAGTATTAAATACTTCATCCCATTGTCATTAATCAAAAACAGCAAGTTTCTATAGGTTATTTGGTGTTGTGGACATTCAGAAATACTCACCATGAAAAACATCCAGCTGGTGTGGTGACTCATGACTGTAATCCTAGCAATGTGTGAAGCCAGGGCTGGGAGATCACCTGAGCTCAGGAGGTTGAGACCAGCCTGAGCAAGAGTGAGGCTCCTGCTCTACTAAAAATAGAAAGATTTGATGCGCATGGTGGCAGGTGTCCTGGCCACTTGGGAGGCTGAGACAGGAAGATCACTTAAAGCCACAAGTCTGAGGCTGTAGTAAGCAAGGCTGATGCCGTGGCACTGTAGCCCAGGCAATAGAGTGAGACTCTGTCTCAAAAAACTCCCCAAATGCAATATTATCCTAGGCTTTTAGAAATATTGAAATATCAGAAATAATAAATAATATGTGTATATCTATAATTCTTTATAAATTTAAAAAGATTTCATATGTGTTATCTAACTTAATCTTTGAAATGATCTCTTTAATGTAAAATTATTATTAATCTATATTCATAAAGCATGGTGACCAGTTAACTAGTTAATAAGTGGGCTAGTTAACCCTAGAATTATAACTAGTTAATAATTCTAGGGCTTAGGGTTTCAAACACTGTGCTATTAATAGTTCTGATTTATCTCACTTCTTTCCTTATTTTATGAACACATTTTTCATCAACTACAAATAGCTTTAAAAAAAAAGTCACAGGTACATAATAATTTGTACTTACTGTTTTGTATGTTTGTTACTCAGCAATGTATATTTATCACATCATTAATTCCATTTTTCTATGATTTTTGAAAAAGCAAGAACTTTGTTATTGATATAACAATAATTATTATCTGACTACAATTCTAGCTATTAGTAGGATAAATAAATATACCATCCACTGATTCATTAAATACACAGGCATTTCCCATAATCTGTACAGTAATCTTTGCATTAAATACTGGGATATAAAGTCCATTAGGAAATTCTCCCTGTTTTTAAGGAGCTTATAGTCTTCTGGGAGAAAGGCAAGTAAATCAAAGATTACCATAGTTAGATTAGTGTTCATAAAGATATTCACTAAGTTGATAATTCATTGAAAAGAAGCAATAAATTATACTGGAACTGAGAAAGGGAAGCTTGGAATAAACTTTTTAACATCAACGGGAAGATGGAGGAGACCTGACACAGGGTGAGTCTTTCCAGGACACAGAGGCTCCCTGAATCACACGACACGATGCTGGATGGGGCCTACCCTGGGCCCTGGAATCAGCCAACAAGGCCTATGAGGACAGTGAAGTGTTGAGTTAAAAAGAAGAAAACAGGACTTTTCATACCATATCATCAAGGAATCCCATTATTATTTACCCAAAGGAAAAAAGACAATCATTTTATCAAAAAGACACTTGCACTCCAGTGTTTATTGCAGGATAATTCATGATTGCGAAGATGTGGAACCAACCCAAGCCCCCATCAGTACACAAATGCATTAATAAAATGTGGTATACATCTACCACGGAGTACCTCTCAACCATAAGAAAAAAATGGGGAATTAATACCTTTTGTAACAATCTGGATGGAACCGGAGACCATTCTTCTAAGTGAAATATTGTAAGAATGGAAAACACCACGTGTGTTCACTATTAAACTGGAGCTAATCAATCAACACCCCTGCACACATATGATGGGTAAAGCTCAAGGGAAAGCAAGCAGGTGGGAGGGGCATGAAGGAGGATTAAATTCACACCTAACGAATGAGCATAACTTTGACTCAAACTGTACAGAATTCATGTAAGCAAAATATTTGTGCCCCTGTAATATTCTAAATTTAAAAAAAAGAAAAAGAAAGAAAAGTGAGAGAGGAGAAGTTGAAAGAGGAGTATTCTCATGGAAAGATTTTCCTTCCTTTCACCTGCAGAGAAGGGAAGCAGGATAGTCCTCATTCTCTAACAGAAGGAAAGTCCATTCCAAGGGGCTTCAAGAGGATCATTTGTAGAGATCAAGGCTGCCTGACAAGACAGAGAAACTGTCACTTTGCCATCTGCTCAGATATGCATGCAGGTTGTGGACTGGTGGATTTTCCCACATGTGCCTGTTTGAACACAAGAACAGAGAGCTTGAAGAAGATGCTGAGAGAACAGAGAGCTGGAAGAAGAGAGGTGGTCAGCACAGAAAATCCTCTGAGCCAAATATTTGACATGATAAGAATGTGGGAGATGTTTGTGGACGAGTTAGAACTGTGGAAGGTAGCTTGAGCCATCTGTCCAATGCCATACCGACAGGACACCAGGATGGGTGAGGGGACAGGGGCAGCAAGAGGCTAGTGGTGTAGTGACAGAAGTGCACAGCAGAGGGCCAAGGAAAGCTTGCTGTCTCACATCTGGACACTGTCAAGTTCAAGGGGCCCCCACGACCTGCTGAAGGGCTTACGCTTTGGGATTTCAGCAGTGGAGAGGCTCTAATGGCTATTACTATTAGCCAAGGAAGCAGCGATCACCCCCACCAACTACAAAAGTCTCTCTGTCCTGCCCACCCCAGCACACTCAGAAAGGAGCTCGTGCCTGGTAATGGGAGGGAAAGGAAGTGTCCTAGAGGCAGACATGTCACTCCCACTTTCCACCCTAAGGTGAGGGGATAAGTAAAGTCACAAATTACTTTCCCCAAGCTACAAAACTGGTGGGGCTTAGGGAAGCAAAGTAAAAAGATTTAAAATACATGAATTCTGAAATCTAAGATAGAGATACTTTAAATTATTAAAAGTATTAAGAAGTAAGCAAATTAGTATGTTGCAATGGCATCTATTACTCAGTGGGTTGGGAAGTTCTATATACTCTGGTTAATAGGGAGATTAGAGAAAGCAGAAGTGGGCCCCTCGGATGTCCCCAATAACACTGAATAAGGAGATAATCAGAGACTATGGAGAATAGCAGGAGATAAGCCTAGAGAAGTGGGCAGGAGGGAGTCAGAACAGTAAAGGCTACAATGTGTTAAGCTAAAGAGTTAGAACTTTAGACTGAAAGGTCTGAGAGTCATTGAAAAATTCTAGGCAAGGATTCGGAAGATCGGATTGTAGAAGGTACCCTTTGGCAACAAAGACTATTTGTCTTTCTTCATTGAGTTTAGATAGGTTTAAAAAATAATCAAAAACACTGTTTTGGTAGCAATTTCTTGGGTATCTCTTGACAGTTATGTCAATACATTATTTTTCTCTCATTGTAAAAAGATCCTCACCAATCTACTGATAAAATAGTTTCCTATGTCTTCAAAGTTAACTTCAGCAAAATGTGCTTTATTTTCCAACAGCTCTAATATGTTGAGCTAGTGACTTAAATTTTGTGCCTTAACAGACAAATGACCATGTAGAAGGCTGAAGCTAGAGAAGATGTATTAATAAGTTCAAAGAGTGAGGACTAAAACTCATTGTTAAAAAATGTTCATGTAACCAAAGCTCATAAAGATATTTGTTCAGGGCCAGACACTTTTGGCTCATGCCTAAAATCCTAGCAGTTGAGAGGCCGAGGCTGGTGGATTCCCTGAACTCATGGGTTCGAGACCAGCCTGAGCGAGAGTGAGACCCTGTCTCTAAAGCCAGGAGTTGTGGCAGGAGCCTGTAGTCCCAGCTAACTTGGGAGACTGAGGCAAGAGGATCACTTGAGCCTAAGAGTTTGAGGCTGCTGTGAGTTATGATGCTACAGCACTCTGCTGAGGGTGACAAAGTGAAAAAATAAAATAAAAATTTGTTCATTCAGTAGCAAATGTATTTGTTCAAAGGTATATCATTTTAGCATTGTTGCTTTACAACTATATAGAATCCTACAGAGAGTTTATCTTTCTAAATTCCATCTTTTATCCCCACTACTGACCTGAAAGTATTCCGTTGTGTGAAGGTACTTTATATTTTTTTGTTGTTGTTTGTTTTTGTTTGCTTGTTTTGAGACAGAGTCTCACTTGGTCACCCTTGGTAGAGTGCTGTGGCATCTTACCTCACTGTAACCTCAAACTCTTAGGTTCAAGTGATCCTCTTACTTCAGTCTCCTGAGTAGCTGGGACTACAGGTACCCAGCACAACCCTTGGCTATTTTTAGAGACAGGGTCTCACTCTGGCTCAGGCTGGCCTCAAACCTGTGAGCTCAGACATTCCACCCACCTCGGCCTCCTAAGTGCTGGGATTACAGGATTGAGCCACCGAGCCCTGCCTGAAGGTGTTACTTTAGAAAAAAATTCTCCCAAGGTGTTTCTAAAACTTCATCAACATGGCCATAGTTAAGAGTGTTTCTTAAAGCTGAATGCTTAGCAGAAAAATGTCTCTATTCAATACTGTCGAACATGGACATTTTTACCTCGTTAGCTTGTCACAGGAAGCTAAAAGTTGAACCTGGTTCTATTTATTATTTATTTATTTATTTAAACTTTAGGGAAAGTAGCATATGTTGGTGAAAATTTGAAGAAAAGTTGGAGATTTGTAACTCTCTACATTAAGGAAAATATATGACTGAGTCTACTGTATGCCACATGTGCAGCTGAAAGTGCCTTCAATGAGAAAACGAGGAGAGGAAGAGGAAAATACGGAAGTTATTATTGTTTTATTAGCTATGAAGTTTAACAATTTGCATGTTCCAATTTTGGATCATTAGGCAAGACTCCAACCACTGTGACTAATAATTTTTTTTCCCTTTATCTTAGCTGCAATTGTTCCACAAGTCTCAAGAGGAAATGTCTACTCTTAGCTAGTAACTGATTTAAACTCCCCTGTCCTATGTGGGGTGACCGTAAAAAAGAAGGAGAGCCATGCTTGTCTTTTCATCTAACTCTGCACTATTCTACCATTTACTTAGTTTTGCACTTCATTTTAGCAGTCAAAAGAAATTTTCCAAAAACAAAAAAACCCTAGAATTTAATCAGATGAATCATGTTCAGTTAGGGAGAATAATAAATACTAGAAATAATTTCTTTTTAAGAAACTAGTTAAAATATAGTAGAAAGATACAAAAATAATGAGGGATTACAAATTATATCATTGTTTAAAAAATATGTTTTTAAAAATTAAAATGTCTAAAGGCTTATAATTAAAAATGTGACGTGCAAGTCAGCAGCACCACTGTAACCACCTATAAGCCTAAGAGTTTATTAGAAATGCCAACTCTCAGGCCCCACCAGGACCTACCAAATTACAATCTACATTTTCAGATCCTCAGGTGATTCTTTTGCCCTCTGAATTTTTGAAAGTTATAGAAAAGCCTGTTGAATATTTTAGATTCCCATGAAATTATTTTTAACACGTAAGTTAGGAAATTAATTTAGCTCAAGTCCACTTTCATGAAAGGACTACTTCTCCTTATTATTTTTTTAAGTAGCACAAATGAACTAACACAAGTGCGAGTTAGTTCATTTGCATATATTTTTTCCTCAAAAATTCAACATATTATGTTCCATTATTGGAATGGTAGGGATGTGGGAGTTATGTATATGCTACTGCTCAAGGTCATCGCTGAGGTCTGATTTTTCACATGTATCTGCCTCCTGAGAGGACGTATTATCATATGGTGCACAGAGTTAGTTACTGCTGCAGATACTGACATGCGAACAGCTTCTCAAAAGCCATGTGAAAGTTTAGGAAATTTTTGAAGAACCATCAAAAGACAGGCAAATATAATGTTCCTGCACTACATCTTATACAGGTAATTTTTTTCTATTAGTTTTCTGCTATAAAAAGTAAATACTGAGGACATTGTTGTATTAGTCGTGGGTTTGACAATTGGCTTGTTCCAGTTTTGGAGCTTTAGACAAGAGCCTTACCACCATGAGTAATATTATCTTTTTCCTTGATTTTAGCTGAAATTGTTTTATAAGTCTCACGATACCTTGACTCTAAGTTTACATGAAAGAACTAACCTGTTAGAGGCAGATACCAGCATAGAAGCAAGTGCTGTAGTGACACAACCACCTGAAAATGCTATAGCATTTCTTTCTAATGAGGATTCTAGAACAGAAGAAAGTGGAACAATAAGTAATCTTGCCTGCTTTTTTGTTGCACACACCTGGATATCTTATTCAAGATGCTATAATGCTGAGTTAGACTCAGATGATCCCTCATACAAACCTGAAGGTGACTTTCTTGATGATAAAGTTTCATCTACATCAACTGCACAGCAACCTTCTCCATCAAGAAAGAGAAAGTGACAAAAATTGTTTTCAAATGGAAAAAAGCTCACCTAACTGCACAGCCTATAGCAGGTAGAGTTACAGAGCAACCAATGATTTCTTCACTGAAATGAGAACACTACAGAAATTCTAGAACCTTTTCTTGATGAGGTTGTTAAACTCATTGTCACTTATTCCAGCTTATATGCTGCAAGTAACGGTGTAAATCTTGGCTTGACTAGCTCCTCATTCAAATTTTTGTGGGGGGAATTATTTTTCTGAGTGGTTACATCTCAGTTCCTAGAAGGCACATGTTCTGGGAACAAAGAACAGATGTGCATAAATGTCCTGGTTAGTGTCGCCATAAAATGTGATCATTTGAAATTCTATTTTCTAATTTGTATGTTGCTGACAATGCAAATTTATACCTAATGGACAAGTTTTTTAACTTGCGACCTCTTATAAGCACACTCAATGGGAGATATATGAAATTTGTTCCAAATGAAACATATTTCAGCTTTGATGAATGCATGGTTCCTTATTTTGGTTGTCACAGGTATGAACAATTTATTAGAAGATAGACCATTCATTTTGGCTAAAAGTTTTGGTGTAGTGCAACACATCTGGACTAAATTAGTGGTTTCAGCCATACCAGCATAAAAACTCAAATGCTAAACATTAGGAATGCAGTGTTGGTGCATCACTTGTCCTTTAGATTAGTGAGACACAAGGGCACACCCTGGACAATACCGTTTTGTATTTAATAACTTTTTCACCAGTATTGTACTTCTGATAATCTTAGTTCAATGGGGTATCAGGCAAGGATCAGTGAGAAAGGATCACATTGATAAGCCTCCATTGAAATCATATGTGGAAGAAAAAAAGAATATGGCACATTTGATTATTAAATTGATGGCAAAGGCAATGTTTTTGTAACGGTGTTATCACTGTTGCCTCATCTGGTATTAGTATTGAAACCCCCTGTGTCTTGTCAAATATTATGCTCAGAAACCGAAAAAGAAGGTCCAAGTTCAGCAGCCAAACCTGATCAAAGTGTATAACCATTTCATGGAAAGTGTAGAGCTGATGGCAGCATTGATTAAGTATCAGGTATCGATCTGTGAAAAGAAATAGTATTTAAGTCCTCTTTTGTTCTGTTTTGAATTGGTCTTATAAAATGCTTCACCACCGCATTAACTATATGATGAGAAGCCAGTGGATTTTCTGGAGCTTCACTGATGTGTGGTATGCCATTTTTTGGAGACCCATGGTCATCCTCCAGAACCTGGCCAAAGAGGAAGACTTCTCAGAGGTATAACACTGACTCATGGTCTGATGGCACAATCATGAGATAGTCAAACAGGGAAAGCAAACGCAGTGTGCTGGATGTCACAAGAATACCACTTTCAACGTGAACAACGTGATGTTGCCCTAGATGTGGAGTGTCCTGTTGAATACACATTGAATAGCAGGCCTCCTGAGCTAAGAAACATGAGATATAGGAAAGGTTTTGCCTAGTGTTCCATTTTGGGAATTCCATGTAACTCAACAATGAAATATAGTAAATATATTTTCTCTTTAAAATTCTTATTCCTTGAATTTTTCTAGGTAACATATACATTTTTCAGGCAAAAGATGAAAAATTTCAACCTCTGGCATACATTGGTTTTATGGAACCAATAACTTTTACTGGAACTAAGTTGGTTTTTCATAATTTATCTGATCAGCTGATTTTAGGAGAAGAAATTCTAGAAATAAATACCACAGTTTAGAAAGTGCCCTCATAAATTGAAAGTTCTACTTTCACTGTTGACGCCTTTCTCTGGCATGCTATAAGGAAAAAGAGTTTTCTTTTTGTCAACTGTACATTTTTTCTCCAACTTACAACAAAATTCAGTTCATATCCCACCATTCCTTCTGTTCTCCTATTACTGTTCATCTTAAAAGTCATATTCAAGAACTGTGAATCTGGATAATAGCTTTGGGGTTACAAGTGTAAGAAATAGAGATTACACTATAGTTTTCATTTCATAAAAAAGTAGACTGACTTTCAGGTTTTAAAATTATAAATCCTCCTTATCATTTATTCATTGAAACATACATTCATTTTTTCAGTAAATATTTATTGAATAAGTTATGTTCCAAGAGTCCTTCTAGATGTTTGGAATACTTCAGTGAACCAAATAGACAAAAAGCCCTGCTCTCAGGGAGGTTGTGTTTTCACAGGGTTTCGAAGGTGGGGAGAAGAGAGACAAATATTGGCTATTAAAACAAATCAAATAAATTATGCTAGAAGATTCCATTATAAAGTGGGAATTCACTCCCATTCTACCTCACATGCCTTGAGAATAAGTATTTCAAGCAGTGAAGGGAACAAAGTGTACAGTGACATACAATAAAAAACTTAAAGATTCCTCTTATAGTCCTTAGCAATGAAGTGAAGGAGATATGACAGGAACATCGGTAAATATTATAAAAGGCAGATTATTCCAAGTGGGGGGGAAAGCATTATAAAGAGTTTCAGGAGACTCAGGGGAAGAAATTTTTTATGTAAATAAATGAGATGACAAGAAAGGAGGAAATGGAATATTCCATCACAGAAAGGAAGTGCTAATTTTAAAGAGCTTAAATAATAGATGTGACAAGACGTGCTTAAAGAAAATATTTCAACTGTGGAAGAAAAATACATTTCCCGGTTGAAAAAATATATTTTAAAAACCTGGCTGATTTCAAACTTCAAAGAATGAAAGCTCTGAGCTTTGACTAATCCAAAAGGAATATTTATACAAGGTTTTATAAACTGCCAGTATTCTTGTTTTGAGACTATTTCCTTTCTGTCATCCACTTCTACTTCCACCACTGGTATCACTCAGCAATTGTGTTTTTTTGTGGAGTATAAATTAAAACCCAAATTTCATTTTCTTAGCCAGATTAGAGGTGGTTTCACTTGTTAGTGACATCACTTTTGAAATATAGGGCAATGTATAGATAAAGGTGGAGATGGTGTTAAAACTGCCAATCAAATAGAAAAATAAAGTTTAAAGATGATAAATCATCAGTAAAACACCCGGGAATAAAGGCCTCCATTGTTAGGTTGATATTTTCATAAAGGATTTTAGAAAAGATGAATCCACTCTTATTCTCTAAAGAAATGGGCCTTACCTGATTCTATTTTCTTTTTTTAAAGCAATAAATGAACAAACAAGGAAAGTCAGTGTAGTGACCATGGAAAAAAACCAAAGGCACACAGAAGAGCACAGGCTTTTTGAATTCCAGGAGGCAATAGATGAGGCAATAACTATCAGATCAATAGAAAAATCATATTAATAGTCAACTTTTGAATGATGCCTCACAACTTACCAATGCTTTTCACATGCCATAAGTTATTTAACTCTAAACTACTCCTTACTTTCATTAATCATTGATTAACCATTAGTCACTGTTACTCATGAGGTAAACACAATTAAATCTTGCTATTGCCTGTGGCTAAGCCTTAAATTAGGTTGCTTTGACTTCCTTCTTAAGATTGAAGTGTGAAAAGAAATCTCCAAAATGCCTTGTCCATAAAATATGACAGTGTGAAGTGATATGGATGGCCAGTGAAACAAATTGATGTACAAATATTCTTTCAGTTGCAGAAAACCAGCCCAAATGGATGTCAGCCAACATGCCTCTGAAAGAACAGAGGCCAAGCTTGATTCAGGTTTATGAACTATGACTAAGTGCCATCCATAGGCTCCAGAGACTTTGGATTTTTCAGGCTGTAGTGGAAATATCTCAGAAGCTTTAGGTTCACATCATGGGAATACCCAATCTATCAGAATATACTCTGCTTTCTGGTGGATTTTAAACAAAGTCCAGAATCAACTGTAATTATCTGGTTTCTCTGCCTTGGGTCATTGTTCCTTCTAGAGCCAATCACTACAGCCAGGGGTAAAGAAAAAATGTCCTAATTGTCTAGGCTAAACCTAGGTTAAATGCTCCACTTCTCAAGCTAAAAGAGAAGCTATAAAATCAATGTTTTCTTATTACAAGAATGGAGATAACTGGCAAAATTAGCACATATCTACTATATCTAAACAAGAAAAATCCTACAAATTAAAGTGTTTCACACTTTGGAACATTGTTCTTTCCACTGCTCGTCTATTCTTTCTTTAATCAATTTCATCTACTGATCCCACGTGAATTTTCCTGGAGGACAGTCTTATGATGTCACATCTTTCTTTGTCCAGAAACCTTAAAAGCTCCCTGTGATTTATGGAGCAAAAATTGGACTCCTTAGCCTGACACTTAAGGTCTTTGCAAGCTGGTCATATACAACTTCCTTAATGTTCTTTATCACCAGCGTTTTGCTTCTGCTGTACGCTTTACAAAATGTGTTTTTGGCACATCTCTGCTTATCTAAGTTGTATTGATAGTTTAATAATTGAAGGAAATGCTATTTTTTTTATGAAGCTGAAAGTGATTTGTCATCCTTTCAGCTTCCAGAATCCTAAACCTTTCCCACGGTACCCACTGCTTTCTACCCAAAACAGTTATTTGTGGACTTTCTACCAAAACCTATATTTCTCACGAAGGTAAAACTTAGGTCTTAAACATCTTTGCTACTTTTTTTTTTGGAGACAGAGTCTTACTATGTCACCCTCAGTAGAGTGCTGCAGCACCATAGCTCACAGAAAGCTCAAACTCTTGGGCTCAAGCAATTCTCTCACCTCAGCCTCCAGAGTAGCTGAGACTACAAGCACTCATCACAATGCCCAGCTATTTTTTTTTTTTAGACACTGGGTCTCACTTTTGCTTGGGCTCATCTTGAACCCATGATTTTTGCTACTTTTGAATCAACAAAGTACCTTATACTCAATAATATATGTGTTTTTAAATAAATGAGTAAATATGGAATGCTCATAAAAAAAAAAACTCATCCTACATCTTCTCTACATAGGCAGGAAAATAATTTTTCACATTGGAAACAAACCATTGCCAAATCAATCATTCAATTGTTCAATCAATCCTTCATTTATTCAAGCTTTGTTATCTGCAAACCATGTGCTAAGTACTGTGCAAAGTGACGAAGATGTGAAATTCAATGACTTGATTCCCATCCTCAAGTTCATATTCTAGGTGGAAAACAACAAAAGTAACTGCAACGCAGTAGAACAAGATGATGTGTGAACACAGAGGAAGAAAAGATAAATTATGTAACAGAATTTCTTTAAAATTTTTATAGAAAAAAAGAAAGTTTTAGGTAGAAAGAAAAAGACAGAAAAATATCAGATATAACACCAAAGAAATAAGTTGTTTTGGGGAATCATCAAAGTTCAATGTAGAGCATATTTTGGGGCATAGAGGTTGCAAAGATTGATCAAAGCCTATTTGGGAAAGGCTTTATATTGCAATAAAAGGAGTTTACATTTCCCTTTTTCTTTCTTTCTTTCTTTCTTTCTTTCTTTCTTTTTTTTTTTTTCAGTTTTTGGCCAGTACTGGGTTTGAACCCACCACCTCCGGCATATGGGGCCAGCGCCCTACTCCTTTGAGCCACAGGCAGCACCTGGAGTTTACATTTCTTCATGTAGATAGTTTGGCATTAGCCAAAATTTTGAGTGTTGGGAATGAGATCAGAATGATCTACTAGAGGGTAAAACAGAGAATGGCCTGGGGGATAGGAAGGTAAGAGAGAGCAAGAGATAGTTTGAAAGTGAGTATAATTTTGAAGATTCTGCTTTGGAAAAAAATTAAGGGATTAATTGAGTCAAGGAATGTAAAATCATAATAGATCTTGGGGACAGGAAAAAATATGATGACACTGAACTGGACATTCATGGGACCTTTAGGCAGAGGTAAATAACAGGTAAGAGAAGTGACTAGAAATAATGATTGCTGCCCTCTCTGTTCCTTCTCCCTAGGAAGAGTAAAAATGAAAAAGTCTTAAAAGTCAAATGAAAAGAATATAGCCTTACATGCAATACAAGTTATTATTGCACAATAAAAATTATTTTTATACATTGTCAAGGTAGACATACACATAATTTGCCATTGGCCTTATTTGGCTTATGAAAATTTGACAAGTTGGAAAGGAGAGTAAGAAACTGACAACTAAATTTACAACTTTTAACACAGGTTGATCCAAGTTGTTGGGGTTGGTGACTCCAATTTCCTTTCTAAAGGAAGGATAGACTCTCACCCAGTTAGTAAAGCTCAGAGGACTGATATTTTCCAAAACATACTTTTCTGTTGGGCCTTATTATGTTTTTCTCCATCTTCACTCTTTGGAATTTTATCCTCACTACTGGGTGCTTTCTGCGTACTGCAAAAACTTAATTGCTTCGTTGTTTGAAAGGGTTACATTAATGTTAAGATATTTTCAGTTATTCTTCCAGAAGCTATCAAGACCACAAAAAAGGACAAACTGAAAGTTAAAAATTCTTTTGATTTCTCTGAAGGAATTATAGTAATCTTGGATCTTGTATGGTAAGAAAGTTTTGTAAGCAGGTTAAATATTGGTCACTTACATATTTAGAATGATGATCTCTCATTTGATTGCTTGCATACACCCAGATAAATGATCTTCTTATATATTAAAATATATTCTTGAATGACCAAGTGCTAGTAAAATATGAAAACCTGGGCTCTCAACTGTTCCATGCTTCACTGAGGAACTGTGACAGCAGTAAAAGTTGAAGTTTGGTGCAACTATTTTGCCAAGCTAATTAATTTTAACCAAAAAGATTCCTTAGACAAAAATCCCGTCCCAAAGCTCATGATACTCCACTATAGCATTTGATGAAATATGACACATGTTTAAGAGATTAAAAAGCCAAGCCATAGAGTGAGAGAATATATTTATAAAACATATTTCATGAAGGACTGATACCCATTTATATGTGCATAAAGAACTCTTAAAACTCAACAATAAGAAAATAAGCAGCCCAATTAAAAAGTGTGAAATTGACTTCAGCATTATATAATCCATCTGCGTAACAAAAACATTTGTACCCCTTAAATCTATTGAAATAAAAATAAAATAATATTACCTGGTGGAAAAAGATCTGAATGGAAACCTCACAAAGAAGATACACAGATGGCAAATGATCCTATGAAAAGAGGGTCAGTATCATATGTAATTAAGGAATTACAAATTAAAACAATGAGATACCACTACTTATATATAAGAATAGTGGAACTCCAAAACATCAATGGTACTAACTGTTAGCAAGGGTGTGGGGCAACAGGAATTCTCATTCATTGTTGGTGAGCACACCACTTTTTACACTGTAGACGTTTCTTACAAAAATAAGCATAGCCCTACCATAGGGTCCAGAAATCCTACTTCTAGGTATTTACCCAAATGAGTTGAAAACTTATGTCCAAAAAACAACCCTGCACACAGATGTTTACAGCAGTGGTATTTATTATTGCCCGAAGTTGGAAGCAATCAAGATGCCTTTTAATAGCTGAATCAATAAAAAAATTGTGGTCTACCTACACACCAAAGATTATTCAATGATAAAAAGAAATGAGCTATCAAGCCACAAAGACATGGAGGAGACTTAAATTCACATTTCTAACTGAAAGAAGCCTGTCTGAAAAGGCTACCTACTGTATAATTCCAAATACATGGCTGCTGTGGTTTTAAATGTCAACCCCTAAGTTTAACTGTTGGAAACTTAATCCCTATTGTAATCGTCTTGAGAGGTGGGTACTTCAAGAGGCGATCAAGGCCGATATTGGGTTAGTTATCTTGGGAGTTGGCTACTGATAAAAGGATGAGTTCAGCCCCCGTTTTCTCTCTATCTTGAGTGTTTGTTTGCCATTTCTGCGGCGGGATGATGCAACAAGAAGGCCCTCAACAGATGGTTGAGCAGATGCTGGCACTGTGACTTTGGACTTCTCGGCCACCAAAATTCTGAGCCAAATAAATCTTTTATTTATAAATTTTCTAGCCTGTGACATTATTATAGCAGCAGAAAATAAAGTAAGACAATAACATCCTGGAAAAGTGGACAGTAAAAAATCTGGGGTTAGGAAAAAGGGGGTGATGGAGAGATGGAGTTCAGAGGAGTTTGGGGGGCGTGAATCTATTCTACATGATACTGCAATGGTGTACAAATGACCCATGCATTGACAAAACCCATAAATCTATATAACACAAAGAGTGAACCCTGATGTAAACCATGGACTTTAGTTAATAATGTATCAATATTAGTCCATCTGTGGTATAATATGTGCCATGCCAATCAATACAAGATGTTAATAATAGATGAAAATAAGGGTGGGAATGGAGAAAGGTTTAGGAACCTCTGTACTTCCTTTTAAATGTTTCTTTTAAATTCTAAAAATGCTTTAAAAATAAAGCCTGTTCACTTAAAAACAATGACACAAGTGGTCACATTATTTGCACGCTCTAAGAAATATAAATGAATAGTACAATAATGTGGGGAAATGCCATAAAGATTCCATCTAGAGATATATATGAAGACTTCACAGAGGTGGTAAGATTTGTGTTGAAGGATAAACTAAATTTAACTAGAACAACTAAGACAAACTAGAAATATTTTATCAGGTAACATTTCATCAACGTAACTCTTTGTGGAATGGGAGAGTCTCATTGTGGAATGTTTAAGTCTCCTTAACCCATTTAGACTGGGTTGTGTTGTGCTATATTGAGAGACATGGTGGCACAGCAGGAAATGACAATGTTTGGGTTAGGTATGAATTTTCTTATATAATTTATTCTAATGTAATCATACTTTTTGTTACATATTTAAATGGTGTGGAAAAATAGACATACTAAGTAATTACTAGTGAAAGTTTGTGAAGCTGTTAAAATCAACCAATTAATCTCTCTCTTGAAAATATTTCTGCCTTTGACACTGACATCTTTGCTTAATGCTTATATCTTTCTCTTTACTACCAAAATTTTCTAGTAACCAAGCTATGTTCTATTCTTCAACCTGAATACTTTATTATTGCCCAAGCACCTTAATTGTCTCTTACGTGTTAAAGTCAAAGGTCTTTCTTCCATTCTCCTTTTTCTTTCCATTTCTTGAAGTTTTATCCTTTTTGGCTGTTCTTCTTTTTTTTTTTTAAAGCTTTTCTTTCCACAGATTTTGAACACAAAGAGTATTTCCCACCAGGCAGCGCCTGTGGCGCAAAGGAGTAGGGCACCAGCCCCATATGCCGGAGGTGGCGGGTTCAAACCTACCCCCAGCCAAAAACTGCAAAAAAAAAAAAAAAAAGAGTATTTCCCACCACTCCTCATTCTACTTATCTCAGCTGGTATTAACTATAAAGTTGATAAAACCTCCCACTCCACTCTCAGATTGCTGTTCTGTGAGTATGCAATTATGAGTCAAAGCGATTTGGGGGGAACTTGCAATCTGGTGGAACACAACACCAGCTGGTTTATCTGCTGTAACAGACATAAGCAAAGTGGTAAGGGGAACCTGATGCTGGCCTAATACATTTGTGGGGGTAGGTAGCATGTCAAAGGGAAACAGCAAATACAAAGACATGGTAGAAATAACATGATATTTCAGACTGGCTAAGAAGTTTAGTAAGTCTTGAGTTTAAAGGGTGATAAAGAATTGAAGATCAGGAGATCTGAAAAGTAGGCTAAAGACTGAAAAGTAAAATATTTTATTCATGATTGAGCTGAGACATTTTCCCTGTAACTAATAAATGTAGTCAGTCCTCAATAAGAACTAGTTAAATACTGGCTAAAAGAGTCAATTGATCAATCAATCAACTAGCATGTATTGGATAGGAAGTGAAAAATAAGAAACGGCCTTTGATAATGAGAAATTGTCTAGCTGATGGAGGAAAACATAGTACAGAATTAAAAGGAATAGGCTACTATTAATTTATACAAGGCACATAATAAGTACAAGAGAAAAGAGCATTAATCGGTGTATATCTGTATATAGTCAACAAGCCCTGACTATTAGACCTTGAATGCTAAGTAGACTTAGGGTAGGGTTAGAAAAGAAAGGAGGACAGTTTAATAAATGGAAAAGGCTCAAAGACATGGAGATGAAAATTGGGCAATAATAGAAGAAAAACAATACTGGCATTAGACTGTACAAACACTGTGCATTTTGGAAAATGTAAGTCATGGAGGGTAGTGGTAGCCAGCCACCAATCTGGCTCCCATGATCCCATCCTCACAACATTTGTTAGCAAGCTGCAGAAAGCAGAGATAATGTGGAATCAAAATCTAAGACCTCAAAGACACAGGTGGAATAGATGTCATAAGAAGTATACGGTGTCATTAATAGAATAGCCAGCAGTGAAGGAAAATTTAGGATGGTTCAGGATAAAACTTAAGTCACCTCAATACCTGGGTCCTTATGTCTCAGTAAGACCTTTTTTAATATCCCAAGGGCAGAACACTGACAGGTAACAATAGTCTTTCCTGAATGTCCTGCTGACCTCCCTGAATAAGTTTTTTATTATTTTGTCTTCTTTGTCCCAGTAGCATATTTTAGCTTGATTGGTTTTCTTTCTTTCACTTGGCCATCTGCTCTGTACATTATTCTGCTCCAGAAATGCCCTGTCTCCTTTCTGTTTATTCAAATCTTAATTATTTTTATGGTCTAACTGAAGTTATACGTCTGTTAGGACTTAACCAATAATTTCTCGAAACTCTCGCTGCAAATTACATAATTTGCACCTACATGATAAACTAAAATGCAGAATATCCTGTGTTGGCAAGGCTGTAGAGAACAGTAGCTTTCATGAAATTTCAGTGAAAGGTTATATTGGCACAAACCCTATGAAGGCTATTTGGCAGCCTATCTGAAAATTAAAATGTGTATACCTTCTGGCACCATAATTCGACTCCCAGATTTTTATCCTAGTTATATACCACCCACCACACATGTGAAATTACTTATGTATATAACTTTAGTTGGTGTGACATTCAAAAAAAGACAACCTCTTAAATTTCCATTAATAGATTAAAGAAATTAACTTTGTGGCTCAGCACCTGTAGTTCAGTGGCTAGTGCACCAGCCACATACACTGGAGTTGGCGGGTATAACCAGCCTGAGCCTGCCAAACAACAATGACAACTACAAACAGAAAATAGCCGGGCATTCTGGCGGTCGCCTGTAATCCCAGCTACTCGGGAAGCTGAGGCAAGAGAATTGCTTAAGCCCAAGAGTTTGAGGTTGCTGTGAGCTGTGACACCATGGCACTCTACCCAGGGTGACATAGTGACCCTATCTCAAAAAAAAAAAAAAAAGAAATTAACTTTGCAATTTCTAAAAAAAACAAAAGAATAAGAAAGTATTTCTAAATGTATTGATTAACACAGAAAGAATTTTTTTTAACTATTTTAAGATCTAGTGAATTTTTTTATTGTCTTTATCATTAAATCATAGCTGTACAATAGTGCAATCAAGGGGTACAATGTGCTGGTTTCATATACAATCTGAACTATTTTCATCAAACTGATTAACATAGCCTTCCAACACAGAAAGAATTCTAAGGTGCAATATAAGCTACAAGAGTAGGATAGAAAACTCATTCCAGGTATGTTTTTCTATTTGTGTGTTGTTTGGACAATGTGATTATGCTACCAATTCAAATCCATATGTCTGTGGATATGTAGGTTTGAATGGACTTGCTCACATTCTCTATTAAAGTAACCAACTTTATTACACTCACTTCATTGATATGGGACAATATTTAATTGGAGAGATCTAACAAAGGGGTAGACTTTCCTCTCTCGTATTCAGGAAATCTGCTCTCAAATCCTATCTTTCCTTGTGCCTCACACCTTGACCTTCATGCTATCCTTTGTTTTACAGATGTCCACACTTCCCGTGATATACACTAAAAGGTTTAGTCTAATTTCTAAAACTTCCGACACTGGTTTAAAATCTTGATCAAAGTAAAAGGTATAATACCTATTTTAAATAAAAACTGGTTATTTTTACTAGAATTCTCAATTTATGTTAACCCAAGTGCACAGGTGGTTTAGATCAAACAACTGATTTTTAACCTTCCCCCTCCTGGGAAGGCTTCTACTTCTCTGAAAGATTGTGTGTTGATACATTAACTAGCTGGGTGTCACTTCCAGGATCCTATCAGTTCTTCCTTTAAAGCAACTGTTCTTCAATGGCAGCCTCACATAACAGCATTCTGTGCCACTGGGCAACTTTGGTCTTTGTTCAAATGTCAGCATCTCGGGAATGTCTATAAGGTCATTCCATTCAAAACTGATACTTTTTTCATTTCCAATTCCAAGCCCACCAATTCTTTTATGCTATATAGGGGCATATGCATTCATGCTTGTGTATTATATTTTTTAAAATTTGATTTCTAATAAAAATATATTTGTGTAAACACAGATATAAATAAACACATTTAAATATAAGTTCTACGAGGGCAGGGTATTTTTTTTTTTTGCTTTTCTTTTTGGTCCACTGATTTCTCTCCAAAATCTAGAATAGTACTTGGTGCATGATGTACTTTTGAATATTTGTTGAAAAAAATGTAATTTTTAGGAAACCCAAGAAGCCTTAGAGCCTCAAACTGTATACTCAATTGCATTCTAACTTCAGATATAATTAAAAGATTGAACTAAAATCTATAGCATAGAAAGTTTAAATTTAATCATTTCTTTGGCAATTATACCGCCCCCTTTTTTTAGAGATAGAGTCTCACTTTACCACCCTTTGTAGAGTGCTGTGGCATCATAGCTCACAGCAACCTCCAACTTCTGGGCTTAGGCAATTCTCTTGCCTCAGACTCCCAAGTAGCTAGGACTACAGGTGCCTGCCACAACGCCCATCTATTTTTTTGTTGCAGTTTGTCAGGGGCCGGGTTCGAACTCACCATCCCTGGTATATGTGACTGGCGCCCCATCCACTGAGCACAGGTGTCGCCCAGCAATTAACCACTTTTTATAGGAAATGTTCATGAGAAAATCTGTTACCAAATTGGACCAACCTGGGGGGAAATACGAGAAAAGAGGGTCCTTGGGAGGAAAAACAAGGGTGAGTATCAAAAATAAAGGTATTATAAATGAGCACAGGTAACAGATGGTTAAGGGTTAGTATCAGTAACAAAGTGTCAACAAGGTACTTTGGTTACAATTTCATTTTTCTATTGGTTACAATTTCATTTTTCTAAGCATTCTCATCTAAACAAAGTGTACTGAACATGTGTACAGTAACTTCATATACTGTAAGTAATTTATTTTCAGTTTTAGCTGGAGATCTATATTTGAGAGAGGGAAATTCTCAGCACGTGGGAAGACAACTTTGCAGGATATGCTCCCTCAGAATCTTGAATCATTTATTTTATTAAGAGAACATTTCTGCTCTGTGTTGCAACTAAAGTTAAGAAAAACTAGATTTCCCTGTGAGGATTTGCTAAATTACCTCTGGCCAGATGGCTTCTATATCCTGAATTTCCTTCCTATGCTGATCTTTGATGACCCTCAGCTGCATCGGTTGCCTTGCCTATTTAACTTTCTCTCATTACACTGTCATCCTGCTAAAAGGGATTCTCCATGGATCATCCTGGAAACAAATCTCTTCTATTTAATTGCATCCAGAAATGCTATAGATATACTATACTGAAAAATAATAATCAAGCAAAAGCTTCTTCAAATTAAAACATAAAAACGCATGCCTTGTAAACGACAACTTGCACTATATTTTGTATTTTAAGATGGCCCTACCAAGGACTCAACAATTGCAGATAATGATTAATAACTGCTTGGGTACAATGCCTGACAAAGTGCTTTCTTATATATTTCTATATATTTATTATTTTTAATACTATGCCTTATAAAACCTAATTTTGTTAGCTGCTCTAGTTTGTAAATACAGTAATAATATGCAATAGACGTCAACCTAGGTAGTTAATACAGTTAATAAGGGCTTGTTGAGTGATGCAATGAATAGTTATTTGTAAAAAGTTAGAGTATTTTATCCCTATAGCAATCCTATTGTCTTTTCTGCTTCAGCTGTCAGGATTGGCTCTTCATTTCACCAGTAGCATCTATTTTCACTAACTGAATTTCTAGTCGTGGAGCACTCTTTTCTCCCTAGATATTTTAAGAATCACTGAGGAATGTTTACAGGTTCAAGAACTGTTCTAGAGGCCGGGTGTGGTGCCTCATATCTGTGACCCTAGCATTCTGGGAGGCCGAAGCAGGTGGATAGCTTGAGCTCACAAGTTCGAGACCAGCCTGAGCAAAAGTGAGACCCTGTCTCTACTAAAATTAGAGAAATTGAGGCAAGAGGATCACTTGAGCCCAAGAGTTGGAAGTTGCTGTGAGCTATGATGCCACAGTACTCTACCCAGGGCGACAGCTTGACACTCTGTCTCAAAAAAAAGAAAAGAACTGTTCTAGTTATCACTTCTGCCCAATGCCTTGTTTTCTGGAAACTTTTTCCCTAGGCCAACTGCTGTTTTACACTTTGGCATCCCTTCCCAAGCATGGGCCCAAATTATTCCCCAACTCCACATAGCACAGCTAAGACCCACCGGCGTGATTTAATAAGATTTTACTCAAGGTTTGGGTAGAAAACACTGGAATTTTCATTTGTGAGACGCAAACATATACCTATACATTTATGCAAATAAAACACTTGAAACTCCATTAAATATATGATGATCATCAGACCTAAGAACTCCACAAGTACCACTGGACAATTCTCAACTGGGCTTCCATCCAACTACAAGGACCATCACCATACCTCCTTCCCTATATCTTCCTACTAAAGAATCTAAATTACAACTCTGAGATACTCCCCTAAAAAGTGAGTGTGTGAAAAGGATTTAGGACAACTCTTGCTAAAGTAAAAGTAACCATTTGCAGCCTCTTAGTCTTGAAGAGTAGTATTTTACCCTTTTGAAATTTCTCATTCCACAGTAGAATATTGACTTTTTTCTTTGTGAAACTTAAAGGCCAATTAATGACAAAAAAAATTCTCACTCAAAAAGAATGTATCATTTTTCTATATGAAGAAACAATTCTCAACTCAAAAATTGGCTTATATTCTCCCTGTACCCTCATGCACACACTCACACAACCTATGGATACATTAAAGCCATTGGGGTGAACACTGAGACTGGTATACTACACGCCAGACTAACAGCATGCTTTCTGATCATGTAGGGCATGCCTGTATATATATATATATATATATATATATTTATATATTTTTTTTTTTTTTTGAGACAGAGCCTCAAGCTGTCACCCTGGATAGAGTGCTATTGCATCACAGCTCACAGCAACCTCCAATTCCTGGGCTCGAGTGAGTCTCCTGCCTCCGCCTCCCAAGTAGCAGGGACTACAGGCGCCCACCACAACGCCCGACCATTTTTTGGTTGCAGCCGTCATTGAGGTTTGGCAGGCCCAGGCTGGATTCGAACCCCCCAGCTCAGGTGTACATGGCTGGTGCCTTAGCCCGTTGAGCCACAGGCGCCGAGCCAATGCCTGTATATTTTATCATGATATATTTTAGCTATAGTTTTCTAAATATTAACAGTAAAACATATCTATTTGTAGAACAATTGTAAAATAAAAAAATTTATGGATACATTTCAGTATACTTTCTATTTTTAAA
>CAUYON010108696.1:0-40441 GCA_963573935.1 Arctocebus calabarensis
GCCTCCCTAGTAGCTGGGACTACAGGTGCCCGCCACAGCGCCTGGCTATTTTTTTGTTTTTGCAGTTCGGCCGAGGCCGGGCTTGAACCCGCCACCTTCGGTATATGGGGCCGGCGCCCTACTCGCTGAGCCACAGGAGCCGCCCGTTTATAGCAGTTTTATTCACTGTCAACAAAAACAGGAAACAATGAAGGACTGAGGTGACTGAGTAAGCAAACTGGTGCAACCATGCAAGGGAATACAACTCATAAATAGGACCAAACAATTGACTTATATAAAGCAACATGGGTACATTTTAAATACATTTGTCTAAGTAAAAGAAATTAGACCCCTAAGATTCCACATCCTGCAACACTACAGGATGGAAAACTCAATATTTGCCAGGGGCTAGAGTTGGGGGAGGGGGTTTGACCACAAGGGGGCCTCGAAAGAGAATACTTAGGGTGATGGAGTGCTCTGTATGGTCCGTGAGTGAGGTACTTGACTCTGTAGCTTTGTCAAAATCCATTGAACCAGAGTGCAACTGGTATTGAGTGAAGAAGGTAAGAAAAGGGATGGAATGCATCTCAATGCCATATATATAAATTATAAGTCACACATATGTGATACAATAATAAAAAATTTTAAGACATTGTATTAAGCATATCATAATGGCTGCCTATGTGGGCAGGGGACTGTGGCTTGAGGATAAAGAGGAAATAAACTAAAACAAAATAAAAGAGGAGCTTGAGTGGACCCATGATTAGTGTATGTGTGGAACTGAGAAGTTGGCTGAATTCAAACTTCTCTGCCTGAAGTTCAAAATAAAATAAGAATTAAAATCCAAATAGGAGTCTGGGCACAGTGGTAGGTGTGTGTGGTGGCCTATGCCTGTAAAACTAGCACTCTGGGAGGTTGATGCAGGAGGATCACTTGAGCTCAGGAGTTTGAGATCAGCCTGAGCAAGAGCAAGACCTTTTCTCTAATAAAAACAGAAAAATGAGCTGGGCTCCTGGCCAGCACCTGTAGTCCCAGCTACACAGGAGTCTGAGGCAGCAGAACTGCTCGAACCTAGGAGTTTGAGGTTGCTGTGAGTTAGGCTGACACCATGACTCTCTAGCCTGGGCAACAGTGAGAATCTGTCTCCAAATAAACAAACAAACAAACAAATAAAAATCCAGGTTGAGCACAGTGGCTCACTCCTGTAATCCCAGCACTTCGGGAGGACAAGGTGGGGAGATTGCTTGAGCCCAGGAATTTGATATGAGCCTGGGAAACATTAGCAAGATCATGTCTCTACAGGAAGAAAATAATAATAACTAACTAACTAACTAATTAACTATGTAAATACTAGCCAGATGAAGTGGCTTGTGCCTGTAAGCCCAACTACTTGGGAAGCTGAAGTGGGAGAATCTGTGAGCTATGATGGAGTCACTGCACTTCAGCTTGGGTTCAGAGAAAGATCATGTCTGCAACAAACATAAAAATTTTAAAAACTTAAATTAGAATCCAGACTGAAGCACCAAAAGCTGATTGGAAACTCTGAGTCTGAGGGGTATGTGTGAGTGAGGACCAATGCTGGTCCATTAAGGACCTTCCTAGTAGTGGGATTGGGGAGACCTAGTTATCTAAGGAGAGACCCCAAACGTCAGTTCACCTTCTCAGGGGCTGATCAGGAGCACCCATGCTTCTCTCATAGGGTAGGTGCGACTAATAGTTTTGAGAGAGTGGAGAGGGGAAAGGGCTGAGGATGCCAAGGCTCATCTCAAAAATCACTTTACGCCTTTTGCAGTGAGGCACCTGTCCAAGTCCTTGGCATGAACCTACATCCTTGAATGCAGATTATTATCATTCTCTCTAGGTTTCCCAGGTGTTCGGAGGGTTTTGGAAAGGAACTTACGTGGCTTTGCTGCATGGACAGAGGGATGGAGAATACGGTCTTCCTTAACCAGAGTTTCACAAAACCTCTATTTTTAGCCCCCTGCCTCATCCCCACCTCCATAGTTCCCAGAACCTCCAATGCCAGAGCCTTTCCAAAGTGTTAGTGAGATATGTCATCAGCAGGCTTCTTACTGTCTTCCTTGGTATAGGCTTGGCTTCTTTATTTTTCTAATTTCCCCTATTTTTGACATCTTTTTCTTTTTTCCCTTATAAATTTATGGCTTTTTATTCCATCTAGCCATTTTACTGGAATTTGGGGGAATAAACGGACACAGTGCCATTTGTATCTAATATATTCGATTGAAGTCAGCACTGCTCAATTCCCCCGGCCTTGTTTTCTCCTCTCGATGTGACGATAATAACATTAGGGGCAGATGAGCCCCAGGCTGTAGCCAGGGGTGGAGCAGACAGAATGAGAGCAGTGGGCAGTCCTGAGTCTGGATCCTGACCCCACCATGTCCTGACCAGGTGAGTGTGTGGCCAAGTTGCTCACCCTTTGTGAGCCTCAGTTTCCTCAGTAGCGAAGTGGAAGTATGGCTCCTTGCTGACCCCACCAGGTACACAGCAGGTGCACGTGCTAGGCTGCTTTTCTTTCCTGAAGGGAATCTGTGGGGGGTGGGGGTGGTCACAGCACTACTGTGGGGAGATAACGTGGGGATATATGTGTGGGGAGACAAAAATCTATATGGCAGTTATGACAGTGAATCTGAGTGTCCAAAGCAGGTCAGACTCTGTGAGGTTTCTTCTAGGCTGAGTCTCTGCCCCATTATTCTACCCCCTTGCTCAGGGGAGAGGCAAGTTGCACAGCCACCATCTAAACTCTGGGGTCCTCAGGAGGTTTCAGGCAGAGGTGGGCTTTTCCTGATCACATCCATGAATCCATCAGTGTGAGTACCCTGGAGGCCCGAAGGGAGGGTCAAAGGCTCCTTTCTTTTAGGTGTCATGGTGTGTGAAGGGGGTGGGGATAGGTGGCCCAGTCCCTGGCAATTGATGATGGAACTTACAGGTTGGAAATAGGAGTTCTTTAAGATCTGGAGATCCCAGGAATCCCAGAAAGACTTCACGATCTAGAAGAAGAGGAGTGTGAAGCTCTCCGTATGCAAATTCCCTGACTCATTCTCCAGCTTGACTGAGGGAGGGGAGAAGAAGACCTTAGGTCATTAGGAGTCCAGTGGTACTTAGACAAGGTCAGTTCTGCAGAAATTTGGGCCAGCCAGTTCCTCTCTCTCTGAGCCTCGGTTTCCCCATCTGCAAGAGGGGCATGTACACTTCTTACATATACAGCTGTAATTATCTCTGGTCAAAGGGGAGCTACCCTCTGTCAAAGTCTTCAGCTGTCCTATTAAGGAAACACTTGAGCTCATACTTCTGTCTCCAAGCTGCTCCAGTGGGAGACTCTGAAGCTAATTACTTTGCTGATGGTTTTTAATTTCTTGAGAGTCAGATATTTCTGCGACCATGATACTGTTTTGGCACAAGTCTGTAGGGTCCGGAAGCTTACCCAAGGACAAAAACATCTTTCTTTGATGGGGAAAATAGCAGTGATGATGAAGAAGCTCAGAATGTGTGCCAAGTCCTGCCAGACATGAGTCTTCTCATCACTGGTACAAGGGATGTCAGTGTCTCTGTGGTCAATAAATGGGACACATGTGTCAATTGTGTCTCTCTGTCATGGGGCCAGACATCTGGGAAGAGTGAGTAAATCATTCATTCTGTGATTGTCACCGTGAGAAGAGACAGAGTTGAGAGTTGGGAGACAGAGCTGTCTGCTCACCATCTGCCACTTCTTCTGGTCCCTGATGCTTCTTCAGTGCTGATGACCCAGGGCTGAGAGCATAGATGGTCAGTCTATTCTCTGGGTCTGTCCATCCATGAGCTCTGTTGAGGGCACCCATGAATTGAGACATCACATCTCCTGCAACACGATGGGTCCGCTCAGTCCCCTGAAGAGTGGTCAGCCTTCTCTGGGGGATTTGGGGGGTCTCTCGTGGGGAAAGGCAGGTAAAGCTATGACCAATGGTTGTGCTGTGGAACCAGCATCTTCATTCTCAGACATCTTTCTATGGATTATGAGTCTTCACATTCCATTGAGTCCCAGCAACTCAGGAGCCTTCCACGTGGGAAGGATTCTTCCCTGCTACCACCCAGGGGCAACTTACAGAGGCATGGGGAGACTGGAGATTTGCTTTCAGCTGGAAGTTACTTGGTAAAACATCCAAATACCAATCAAACATACCCATTCATCAGAGACAGTTTTGAAAATACCCAAAAGAAAAGAAAATATAATCTTCATTCCCATTACACAGAGGTAACTTCTATACGGTAACTTCGATACTGTTCCATCCTTGACTTTTCCTCTGGATGTTTTTCTTCTTTGGCACAGCTATGATTATAGGACTACACACTTTCATGTTGTGATTCTGTGTGTTTTACAGAAAGGCAAAAAACATATTGTCATATGATTGCACATTTTCCTAAATATCCCACGTAGTGGCTGAGGACATGCCAGTAGGTTAATTGACTAACTCTTTATTGTTAGTTAATTAGTGTATTTTAAGCTTTGGTTGTTATAAATATTGCTGAAGTTACTATTTTTCTGTATTGATTTTTAAACCTAGGATCAGTTTTTTAGGATCATTCCCAGAATGTAACTATAACATGAACAGATATGTATACTCTTAGCCTCTTGATTTCCTATGAGAAAAACCAGTCTTAGAAGTCTACTTTCCATGTGCTCAGAGAGAGGAGCGAGTGTCTTCTGATCACAAAATCCCTCATCAGAGACCAGCAGAGTGTCCTGGCATCTTGTGAGTTTCCTTCTGCTCCCTCCCTTCCCTCACATGCTCTGCAGTGGTCTGCAAGGCCTTGAAGAACATTTGGGCTGGGAGTGCTTTGCCAGCTTTGGACAATTCCACTGGAAGCTGGTGCTCCTGGACATAGTGGTCCTCACCTACGGAAAAGCTTGGAATGACAATATACATGAGCAACCTTTGCTCCCCAGCAGGGCCCCACACAAACAGAGTGACTAACAAGGACGCCTTTCTGTCTCCTCAGAGTTCAGGCTGGGGGTCCCAGGTTCAAAGCTGGGCCTGACTCACTTTTTCCCATCCCCTAAAGGCAACTGGAGCTGAGCAACACTGAAAGCACCTCCCATCCTGCACGAACAAGATCCCATTCCAAGGGTCTCACTAAGTGCAGGGCCCAGGCAAGGCTGGTAAAAACAACAGTATCCAGGCCAGGGTGGGGCCCGGGCTGTTGCTGGGCAGTGTGTCTCCTCCCAGCCCAGGCTCTCCCCTTCCTCCACTTCAAAGACTCTTCTTCCAATCCGCCTCACCCCTGCTGCTTCTCCTCCAATTGCTGTATCTTCTTACACTTGGCTTTACATTTTCTTTGTGTTTGGGCACTAGAGAAGGGGCTGGTCTGGGAGACCCTGGGCCTGATGGTGGAACCAAGAGCATGTGGTCACTGCAGCCCAGGCTGGGGCAGCAAAAGTGCCCTTTACTGGAGAAGAATGCTTTTTTCAGGGGAGAGATGGTTTCAAACCAATTTTCCAACTTCAGGAGCTGCTTGTGCAGCTGAGCTCCCTGACAAAGTTCCAGTGACATCAGGCAGGAGTTGTGGCTCCTCTTCCAAGTCTGGAGCTGGAGGTCTTCACTCAACAAATGCCCCCCACAAGGGAGCACGTTGACAACTACTCAGACCCCTCCAGGGACACAGAGCCTACAGCCTAACAACACAGCTTGTTGCATTTTGGGGATCACCTTGATCTTTTCATTTATTTTGAATTTTTTAAAAATTATGGATTAATATGAAGGCGCATACGATTAGGTTACAGTGTTTGTGTCTGTATGGTCTGAGTAGTAGCTGAGTCCTTTACACATGAGGTGTGCCCTTTTCCTGTACATTGTACCAATTAGGTGGGAACTTACCAAATCCCCTCTCTCCTTTCTTGCTTTAATTGTGGTTTTCTCTCTCGTAATCTTTTATAATTGTGGTTTTCTCTCTGCTTGTAGTTGTCAATCTTTTAATTTCAGTGAGGGTTGAGTACATGAGATACTTGATTTTCCATTCTTGAAATACTCTACTAAGGCGAATGAATGTTCTTTAGGAATAAGAATGGGCCTGGGGAATTAAGTGCATTCTTGCTTATGGGAACAAAGCATCTCTCTCCCAGGGAGTCCACCTGCTGGTCACTCTCTTATCCAAAAGAGCTGGCAGAACAAGGCGAGAACTTCCTTCCTGAATGTGAAGGAATTCACAGTGAGAATTGCTCACTCTCCATGGACCTCTCTGTTTTCTTTCCCTCTTAGAATGTGGTGTGTAAAACTACACAAGTCCTCACACCATCCCTACACACGGGAGCTGTTGGCACTCCTGCTCTGGACACCCTGTGCCTCCAGACTCCTCTTCAGCCCTGAGCAGTGTAGGTAGTCCAGCCCACCATGGTTTTACATCCAGCTTGTACTCACGAATGCCTCCCACCCCAGTTCTTTAACATGAATGCCTGCAAGTCTGTAATCCTAGCACTCTGGGAGGCTGAGGCAGGTAGATTGCATGAGCTCAGGAGTTCGAGGCCAGCCTGAGCGAGGGTGAGACTTTGTCTCTACTAAAAATAGAAAAACTAGTCAGATGTCCTAGCAGGAGCCTATATTCCTAGATACTCAGGAGGTTGAGGCAAGGGGATCACTTGAACCCAAGAGTTTGAGTTTCCCTGTGAGCTCTGATGCAATGGAATTCTACCCAGGGAGAAATAATTATACACTCTGTCTAAAAAAAAAAAAAAAAAAAAAAAAGTCCAAGCAGTTAAGCTGAGACCCTGGTATTCTCTCTAGGAAAAAATAGTCAATTTCTTTGATTCTATTTCACCTCAATTACTTATTGTATTTAGAAGACTGGCTCTATAGAGATCAGTTATCTCCAGCAAGTTTCTATTATCCTATCATAAAATTAGTTGCTGGAGCCACATGGGACACCCAAGGGGTATAGGAAAAATGGGGGAAGATGGGGTGGGACTCAGCGCAGTTTTGGGGTGAGCTCTGCGCAGCTGCGACTTGTTCATGAAACACATAGTACCAATACTGACTCATCACAAGTATCTCTTGATTAAGGACATGACCTTGTTTTCAAGCAAACTTTAAAGAAATACAAGCAGGTCAATTCAATACACAGCTATGATTCAATAAATAAATAAATAAGAAAAAAAACAAAACAAAACAAATAAAGACTCCCTCCTTCCACTGAGTGAAACTTTAAATTTTTCAAGCTGAATAACATCAAGGACTGTTATCTGCATTGCCGGACTCCGTCTTGCTCACTGAACTGCTCAGAGTTCTCTTTGCAAAGCCACTAGCTTTGCAGCCACTGCTGATCCAGAGAGTGTAGGCACTGTGTTTTTTTCTTCTTACAGAGTAGGGAGGTGAGAAAAGAACATTTATTGAGTTCCTATTAGGGGACAAACTCCTACTAGGCATTCTACATTCCCGATTTCACCGAATCCTCACATCACTGTGAAAGACGTTCCTATCACCCTTTCTTATACAGGAAAGCAGACGGTTGCAGAGGTAAAGAAATTTGCCCACACTGACAAAGCTGGTAATGATAGGGTTTGGACTGGAATGTGAAGCCATAGGACCCAAAGCCCATGTTCTGTCTATTGCATGAGAATTGAGACACTGCTGTCTGAGAGAAATAGATGGAAAGCCATGAATATGAGCCAAATACATGATTGTATATTTTCTCACAGCCACATTGAAAAAGGGAAAACCAGAGGATAGAAATATTATTGACATGTGCTATTTAGATTAATGGATTCAAAATATTAGTAATTTAACATGTAATCAAAATAAAAAGTATTAATTTTATATTCTTTTTTGTTTGAATTCATCATGTCATTACACATGCCCCACATCTCACTTTGGGTTAGCCACATTTCAAGTGCTTGGCAGCCGTAGGTGGTAGCTGGCTACCATATTAGACAACTCAGCTACAAAACATAAAAGATACCTGTTTCTTTTTTCTGTCCTAAAAGTTCTTTAAAGAGAATTGGTTCTTCCTTAAAGTTTTTCAATACATTTGAATATGATAAGAAATAGCCAATGAATTCCTAATAAGTAAGAAAAACTGGAATGGATTTTTACTTGAATCAGTCTGCTTGGGCTGCCATAACAAAATGCCAAAATTGGATGGCCTGCCCAGCAGAAATCTATTTTTTCACTTTTCCAGAGGGTGGGAGTGTGAATTCAAGGTGCTGGCATGGTTGGGTTCTGGTGAGGGCTCTTTTGCTGGCTTGCAGATGGCCACCTTCTTGCAGCATCCTCTTGTGGCAGAGAGTGGAAGCTCTACTGTCTCTTCTTTTAAGGAATCTTATTCTGTCATGAGGATCCCACACTCAGACCCTATCTGAGTCACATTATCCTCCAGAGGCCTGACCTCCAAATACCATCACATTCAGGGGACATGTTTGGTCTACATGATCACTGAATAAAATGCAGGTTAAGACCATTCCTCACAGTGCTCAGTGATGCAAGATGTCTTTGGGGTTCTCTGCCTCTGAGTACAACTTAGAAACTTTAGTTGGTGTATGTTATGAGCCTGGCATGTTGCAGAAATGATTCTGCAAAGTAAAGACTTTCATGCATTTCCTGCTTTTTACAACTCTGTATATAGTCATTTTTTTTCCTCAATCTTATGGGGTATTCTTAACCCAATTATTAAGATTTAGAGACGGAGGCCGTGAGTTTTAGTGATATGTTCCAAGTCACACAGACAGACAGAGCAGAAGATAAAGCTTAAGCTCCAGGCCATTTTAGCCCAGAGCTCTCTCCCATGGCCACTGTATTCTGCTTTGTTTACGAAAAGTTGCTGGTGCCATGTTGCTGTTTCCCTTGGGAATTGAAGTTAGCATGGGCCTTGTTCTGCACACTCTTGTCTTTGGGTCTTTTTAGAGCAGTAAAGAGCTTTAACAAGTTTTGGTTCATCATCTGTGCCAAGGGCTTGGTGGCTTGGCCAGTGGGCCTTTGTGTTGGAGCCCAGAGAGACAAGATCACTTTGCTTGTGACTAGGGGGGACTATTTAGGAGGGATGGCTGGGAGGCAGACATTAGAATAGGTTTTATCTTTGTTGTGATTTTGTCTTCATGCTTTCTTTTTAATTTGGTCTCACAGTTTCTCTCCTGTGGGTGATGATAAGCCAACATAACCACTCTCTAGGAGAACCTTGACTGGTGGCAAATTTAGACTTAAGTGTGTGTCTCAGGTTAGAGGCAAGGAGGAAGTAAAACCAAAATTCATGAAATAGATAAGATTTATTACTCACAGGACTGGGATGGAGTGTGCAGAGGAGGCCTGAGATGTATGGATGTAGCAGGGAGCTCAACCTTTGGGTGGGGGGAGAGAGAGGAGCAGTGGGACTAGACTATGGTCTTATTGAGTCCATGGACCTTACCATTTAGGCTTTCCCTCAGGGATGTAGATTGGCTAGTTTAAAGAAAACATTTATGAAGGGGGGAACTAATTTACCTGGCTCTGACATGGACTATTAGGTTTTATCCTGGCCAGCAGCCACAGGGTATGTAGAGTTTTGGATCATGGGATGATGAACAAGTGGGCTATCCTGCAGACACTGCACAAGGAGGGGAAGTTTTACAAGGCCAAGGTTGACAAGTTACATTGAGTTTCAAACAACATACGTCAAGCCTAAAAATAGATACAGAGGCAGCAACTACATGGAACAAATTTATGACAGCTTTGTAACTGAAGCTGCTATCCATTCCTGAATCCTTCAAACTCTCACTAAAGACTGCTTTTTGCTAGATCCTGGCAAAGTTGGGGGTGCACAGATTCCTACCCTCAGCACCACAGCATGACATCAAGACAAGAGGAGAGACAGATATTCTCCAAAATTAGAACACACATTGGCAGCCACTTGATTTATCAGCAGATGACAGTAGATAGGAGCCCCTGGGGCAAAGGGAAGATGCTCTACCCACTGACCAAAGTAGCTGACCAATGGACCCATGAAGGAGATGTGATAGAGCAAGACAGTGGGTGGGTGAATCCCAACCTGGAGAAGCCACTTGAGACAGGGGTTTATCTTCCAGCTTCATTGCTTTAGGTTGTCTTATAGTTTGGGGCCATTTGAAATAAGCCAGCTAGTTAACATCTGTGTGGTTTTGTGCAAGCATTTCTATAAGGTAAATACTAAGAAATAACATTTTTTTTAATTAAATCATAGCTGTGCACATGAATACAATCATGGGGTACAATGTGCTGGTTGTTATCGACCTGGTTAACATAGCCTTCGTGGCATTTTCATAGTTATTGTGTTCAGACATTTATATTCTACATTTAGAAACTCCCATTTCAAACACTAAGAGACATCTCTCAGTTCCCAGTCAAACTATTTATCACCACATTGCCCAGTGATCTGTAAGAGAGCCAGTTTTTCCGCCCAGTCACTCGGATGTTATGCATCATTTACATTTCTTTTGCTAACCCAAAGCACAAAGATGATATTCTTTGTCCCCATGTCCCCATGTTTGGTTACTGTGAGACTGGGAGAGGGAGGCCAGAAAGCCAAAAATGAGCCACATGGTCCTGTGAGGACATTGGCTTGGACTCTTGCTGTTAAGAGGCTGTTCTCTTGACTCTACAGCCATCGTTTCCACTAGACCCCAGATGCTGGGTGCTGCTAGCCCCTCATCACCCCATCACCACCACCATCACCCCCCCACCACCATCACCTCACCAACATCATCACCCCCCATCAACCTCACACCACCATCATTCTACCACCATCATCACTCCACCACCACCTTCATTTTACCACCACCACCACCATCACTCCCCCACTACTATCTTTCTCCTGCCATCATCAACCCCACCATCCCCCCCACTAGCACTTCCTTGGCATCATCACCCCCACCATCACCCTATCACCAACACCTTCCATCCCTTTCCCTGTCTCTCCCCTGTCATCTCCACTCCTACCACCATAACTAGAGTGAATTCTGAACCATCCCCTGATTCTTTGAAGTGCTGGTTTCAGATTCAAAGTCCTCCTTGGGCATCTCTAATTGTTCATGCACACACTTTTGCTGTCAAGTGCCAAGGGGAGTAATTTAACATTTGGGTTCATTTGGGGAGACTTGGTATCCTCATAATATTAAGTTCTCCCATCAAGGAACAGGATGTGTGCTACATCTCCCATTGTGATGATTATTCTATTAGTTATTCTATCAGATTCCAACAGGTTCTGATATTCCAATTAATTCGGACAATGTAGTTCTAGTAAGTTTTATTAATGAGATGCCAGTCCTAATTGTTATTGATGATTATGTTTCTTTCTGAGTGTTTATGATTTTCTCTTTACCCTTTATGTTTTAAAATGTTATACAACATTTTTCCCCCATTCATCCTAACAGGATATATGACTCATTTTAATCTGAGTTCCTTTTCCTTGTCTTCCCAGCCTAAGTTCTGGCAGATTTCCTTGACTTCAATTCATTTATTGATAATCATTTTTGAGGATAGGAAATGGTGGATCACACTTATAATGTCTAAGAAGATGTTTTCTTCCCAGAATCTTCTTTATGAATGCACAATCTTCCTGAATTTCTGAGAATAGCAATTAGAGTGTTTATCTTTTTAATGTTCTCTTTAGCTCATTGAATAATCTAAGTGCTCGGCATCTGTTCCTTCTTCTTTTCCCAGGCTTCACGTTCCCATCCTGACTTGCCCTATCTGTCTGGTGCATTCCTGTTTGAGAACTGGGTTGATTCCTCCAGGCAGGTGCTGCTGAGATTTAGGTCCTATGATCCTTTTCTCCAGGAGGCTTTTCCTCTGATTGAACTGACAGCTGGAGAGCTCTGGGCACCTGGGCTTATCAGGTGGCAGCCTCTCCCATGGCGCACCATGGAGAGTCAGTCTTTAGGCTGCAGATAAGGTTGCTAAATCAGTATGGTTGACAGCAGACAGAAGGGCACTTCCTGTTCACCTGTCCTCCAGCCCTTTGGGCTGAGCTGGGGTGTGCCTGGCTGCACAGGGGACCCCTTTTCCTATATGCATTTGCTCAGCGGAGCTGACAAATGGCTTCCTCTGCATTCCCACTTTCTGCTGGTGATTTTCCATTCCATTCTCTGACCTGTGCCAGTAATAACATTTCACACTTGTCTGACACCTTTTCTCCTCCAGCTCCAAGCGCTGTACAAGCAAGCAGTTACTATTATTGCCCTCTGAATTCTGATGGAAAAGATGACAGTCACAGAATTAAAGCTGCTGTAGTTGGGGGTGAAGACGAGGCTCCCAGACACCAGGCCATCCCCTGTCTTTGGCAGTACCGGTGACAGCACCCCACCTCTGAGGAGGGATGTCCCAGGGGAAGGTTGTCAGCACAAGCTCCCCAAAGGTTTCCTTGGAGACCACTTAATCCAGGGTAAAAGTGATATTTTGTCCCTTGCCAGTGGCTGCAGAAGAGAATGGGACTCTTGGAACCATTCCCTGCTGGGAAGGGTGGGTTGATGGTCCATGGTTTATTCTGGGAATAAGAAGACTCATGGACTCTGTAGAGGTGTTATCAGTTTTTCTTGAGGAACAGGAAGCAGATCTGTATTGTGTGGCCTTGGGCAGTGGAATAAAGTTTAATTGCTACATGTTTTCATGAGTCAGGGGCCTTGCTGGCATAAGAGCTGCCCTGAGGGGAGTGAGTGCCCTTCCCTAGTGGGGCTGTCACCTGCGTTGCATGGGGCCAGGGCAGAATGACACATGAGGCCTCTTCCAACTCAAATTTTGCATCCTAAGTATACTCTTCACTAAATCTTCTCCAGGTGGTAGAGGCCTTGGGGTTGAGACCCTGCAAAGCTCATGGGTTCCCATCTCCCCCTTCTTTCATTCAACAAACCTTGATTTCTGGGGGGGGGGGGTCTGCATTTTTCTTCTTCTGTAGGAAGTTTTACCCAGTGGCTGCTCACTGTCTAGCTAGAAGGAACACCTGTGACTATGCAAATTTCAGCAATCCAATGAGGTCCTATTGACGGTTCGGCTGAGCTGGACATCAGCAGCGTGCAGATGGGGGGAACTGTATTTTTTAAGCAAATACAATGCTGGACCCAGATATCTATGTGATACCTCTAATAAAACTTTCTAATCTCTCATAAACCTTTCTAAGTTCCAATGCTGGATCCAGCTACCTGTGAGACAGCTCTCATAAACCTTTCTAAGCTCCAAGAGGTAGATACTGTGATTCCATTTTATTGGTGAGGGATTAGAAGTCAAATAACCAGCCAATAGTCTTAGCACTGGGCAGAGCAGAGATGGGATTAGAACCCACTTTTCTTTGGCTCTGATGCCCTTTCTCATCTGCAACTCTGTCTGCTTAGAATGTAAGTGCCACAAATGAGGTTCTACAGACCTTGTCGGGCTGGCCCTGAGTGTTTTTTGCCTAGCTGAGCCCTCTTAGCCCTGGAGTCTCTTTCCCAAGGGCTGGCTGCCTTGTGAGTCCAGGAGGCTTCTCCTGAGTCCACCCCCAGGCCTTTGCAGACACTATAGAGAGCTCTGGGCCCAGGCCCAGGCCCAGCAGGGCAGCCGTCGTCCAGCCTTGGTTTGCGATGTGGCCATTCAGAACTGGCTCTGAGCAGGCACTTATCATTCTTCCTCGACCACCCAGTCAGCCCCACACTGCCTGGAAGTGCAATCCCAGCCGCCCAAGCCCATGACCGCTCCACCCTCCTGGGCCCTGCCGCTCCTGCTTGCTGTCGGCCTCCCCCGCTGCAGCTGGCTCAGCCTACCCGGTCGAGGGGGACGCTGGAGCCCAGACACAGCAGGGTCTGAGCATCCCCCACAAACCACAAAGGGGGATTCACAAATCAAAAGGGCCCAAGAGAACAAAGCTGTCACATCAGTCCATCACGGAGCCGGATCTCAAAATATTGCTGGGCCAGAGTCCTGCCAGCTGTGAGTCACCACCCAGCCAAAGCAGCTACGGCGGGCCCCCTGCCGCGTGGAAAAACACCTCGGTGGCCAGCTGACTGCTCTCTGCCCAGAAAGGGGAGGTGAGGGGTGTCTGCAGGGTGGTTCCACACTTCTGTGCCATGGTGTGGAAAGGAGTCAGTCATAGTGTGAGCACGTAGGAGCAGGAGGGA
The DNA here is from genome assembly GCA_963573935.1 of Arctocebus calabarensis. Taxonomy (NCBI): domain Eukaryota; kingdom Metazoa; phylum Chordata; class Mammalia; order Primates; family Lorisidae; genus Arctocebus; species Arctocebus calabarensis. Next base: position 14,057 of record CAUYON010108696.1, read on the forward strand.
GGGGACCCAGATGGCTGTAGTGATGGCTTCTGTCTGTGAGGTCAAAATCCCCTCTCTCTCAGTTCCTCTTGCCCAATGCAGGTTCTTGGGATAATGAGCCCAATGTTGGTGGCTCAGAACAGCCCTCAGTGTCACTCTTTAGTCATCCCTGTGGCCCTGTGCTGCTGGCCCTCCTCTTCCCAGGTGACATCGTTCCTGGGTGAATCCAGCAACTCACAGCAGTAGCATCAATGACCACACACACACACCTGCAGTCCCTACTCCATGATCTGAGTCCCTCCTGTGCTGCCCCAGCTCCCTACCCCAAGGCCCTGATCCACAGCACATGGAGGGACACGGAGGCACTCATATGGGGTGTCATGTCTTTCCCAGGGGCTATTGTTCTTCTCTATCATCTATTACCCTGCCACCTTGATCCTTCAGTCAGCATCCTCGTCCTTCATTACTTCTGGTTTTGATGTCATGGTGTATGTATCAGTAGCTGTGGAGTGGCCTGGATGGCAAAACATGGAGTTCTGGTCTTGTTTTTTCTTCTTTTTTTGCCAGCACTTTTCTCCCTTGTGGGCTTCATTTTCCCCATTGTCAAAATGAAGAGCAAGATGAGAACTTAGAGAGACTTTCAGCTCCCAAATCCCAGGGCACCCCAAGACGATAGTTTGTGAACTGTACATTGATGAAGAGGATGGGTTTTATCTGGGGGAAGAGGCACAAAGTCTTCATTTTAGGGAAGATAAGAAGTTGGTCCTCGCTCCACCACCCTCTGAACCCCTTGGATTTCTCGTGGTGATCTCACATCCCTGCCAGAGCTGAACTGTCCCCTGGGGATGTGGAGAGCCTGTTTGGCACTGATCTGAGGTTTCACCCATCATCTTGCCCCACAGGAGTGACCAGAGTCTTCCTGGGTCTTCCTCACCTGCAGCCAGATTCCCCCACACCCAGCTCAGATCCCCTTCCCTGATTATTCCTCCTTGCCATCCCCATGAAGTCTCTTTCATTTTATTTTTTTTTTAATTTCAGGTCAATTCGAGGGTATGAAGAAATAGGTTACAATGTTTGCACTTCTTAGGTAGAGTCCCTCTTGTAGTTGTGTCCTGCACCCAAGAGGTGTGCCGTATACCCTTAAGTGAGATCACACCGATACTCTCCCTCCTCCCTTCTACCCCTCCCTCACTCCTCCTCCCTCCACCTTAAATTGAATTGAGTTTTAATTTTTTTTAACATGGGCATGTATTAGATCATGTACCAGGTTCATATTAGTATCAAGTACATGGGATAGTTGCTTTTCCATTCTTGTGATACCTTACTAAGAAGGATGTGCCTCAGCTTCATCCAGGTTAACACAAAAGATGTAAAGGCTCCATCTTTTTATGGCTGAATAGTATTCCACAGTATACAGTTCCTACAGTTTGTTAATCCATTCCTGGGTTGATGGGCATTTGGGTTGTTTCCACATATTAGCGATTGTAACCTGAGCTGTGATAAACAATCTAGTCCTTATGATAAAATGATTTTTTTTCTTCTAGTTAGATGTCTGGTAATGAGATCGCAGGATCAAATGGAAGGTCTAATTTGAGTTCTTTGAGGATTCTCCATACTTCTTTCCAAAGAGGTTGTATTAGTTTTCAGTCCCACCAACAGTGTAAAAGTGTTCCTTTCTATCCACATCTGCACCAGCATCTGCAACTTGTTCACTCTAGTTTTAAAACTTCTTCATCACCACATAAAAATACCCCAACTCACTAACTAATCACTCCCCACCCGCCTCCTTCTATCCCCTGGTAACCCTCATTTGCTTCCTGTCTCTATGGATTTGCCTATTCTAGATATATTATATAAAAAGAAACACAGTAGGCAGTTAACCTTTTGTGTCTGGCTTCTTTCATTTAGCATAACAGTACTTAGCACTTGGTTTTCAAGGTTCATTTTATAGCAGATACTGTTTCATCCTATGGATAAAGCAAAATGTTTATCCCTTAATCTTTAAATGGATATTCAAGTTGTTTCCATATTTTGGCTGTGATGCATCATGCTGCTATAAATATTCATGTACAAGATTTTGTGTTGACAGATATTTTCATTTTCTTGGGTATATGATTAGGAGTGGAACTGGTGGATCGTATAGTAACAATACATTTAATTTTTGGAGGAACTGTCAAACTGTTCTCCAATGTGGCTGCTCTCTGTGTACGAGGGTTTTAACTTCTCCATATCTTCCCCAACACTTGTTATTGGGATTTTTGGTTTGAGCCATCCTAGTGAGTATGAAAGGGTATCTCATTATAGTTGTGATTTTCATTTTCCTAATGCCTAACTTTGTCAATCATCTTTTTATGTGCTTATCAGTTATTTGTGTATCTTCCTTGGAGAAATAACTATTTATGTACTTTGCCCTTTTTAAGTTGGGTCGTTTGTCTTCTTATTGAATTGTAAAAACCTTCTATAAGTTCTGGATACTAGACCCTTATCAGATAGATATAGGCAAGTATTTTCCCCATTCCATAGGTTTCTTTCTTACATTCTTGGTAGTGTTCTTTGATGCATGAACATTTTAAATTTTGAAAAAGTCCAGTGTATCTGATTTTTCTTTTGTTTCCTATTTTTTCCTTACTTTTTTATTATATCATGGTTCTATGCATAAATGTAATCATGGAGTACAATGTGTTGGTTTTATATACAATCTGAAATATTTTCATCGAACTGGTTAACACAGCATTCATGACATTTTCTTAGTTATTATGTACAGACATTTATATTCTATCTTTAGTAAGTTTCGCCTGTACCCTTCTAAGATGCACCGTAAATGTGGACACATCAATTACTCATTACCGTCCCTTCACCCATCCTCCCCTGTCTCCCCCCTTGTCCCTTTCCCCAATTCTAATGTTGTAATTGGGTTATAGCTTTGAATACTTAGAAACCTAAAAATAGAACTGACATTCGATCCTATAATTCCTCTGCTAGGTATATATCCAGAAGACCCAAAATCACATTATAACAAAGCTATCTATATCAGAATGTTTATTGCAGCCCAATTCATAATAGCTAAGTCATGGAAAAAGCCCAAGTGCCCATCGATCCGTGAATGGATTAATAAATTGTGGTATATGTACACCATGGAATATTATGTTTCCTATATTTTTGATGTCATATCTGAGACTCCTTTGCCAAAACTGAGATCATGAAGACTTACGCTAATACTTTCTTCTAAGAGTTTTATAGTTTTAGCTCTTATATTTCGGTGATTGATCCATTTGAGTCAATTTTTGTATGTGGTATGAGGTAGGAGTACAATTTTTGTTTTTGCATGTGGATATCAAGTTGGCTCACTCAAATGGGTATGTTTATGAGAAAGCATAAATCGGAAACTGATTTGTGTACCAGAGTCCTGATATCTTTTGTTGCTTTGGTAGACCAATGTGTCTACATAGAAATGCGTCTAAGCCAGTTCACATTTTTTTAAGTTTAGAGTTGTTATGAAGGTTAAATGAAATAATGTATTTAACACTCATGTATCATAGAGTTGAGTGGAACGTAATGGTGACACCCGAGATCAGTTTAGGAGACATAAAAATTATCAGAACCTTTGATAGAAAAAAAAGTACAGAAACCTCTCCTTTCAAGGGGGAGAGGTTGCCTCCTGTACTGAATGTTCTTTGTTTTGTTCTGAAACAATGGCTACTCCAGAGCCCTACATTTGATCTCAGCTCACATTTGCCCCACATGTGCTGGTGATATCTCCCTTTTAGCCAGTCAGGAGAAGGCAAGATGCTTCCAGGTGATGCTGGAATACCTCCCAGAGGTCACGGTGCCTTGCTTGTGGCCACAGGGACCAGCCCTGGGTCTTTCCCTATTAGAGAGGACATTAGAGAGGACTGGCCTTAGATGTCACCATCACCTGCCTACTGTTCAGTAGCTCCAGGAGAGTGTGGTACTGAGACCATGACTTTCCTGTGGCTCCACAGCCCAGGGACAAAGTGATGAGTAGATCTAGGCTGAGCTAAGTAGTGATTATCCTACGTGACCACCCCTGGGGGTGACTTGCTTGCCCTCCTGGACTCCAGTTCCCTGCCTGATGTTTGTACTCCCTCCTCTGCCACCCGCTCATGCTAACATCCAGAACTAAATTTTCTCACTTTCTCTGGAACTTCCTTTCTTTTCACCATCTCAATCAGTCACTCAGGAAACAGCGTTAATTCTTCTAGACTGTGGTCTCCTCTGCATCCTCCCACCTCGGTTCTCCTCCACCTCATCTGCCCCGTCCTGTCTAGTGTCCACTCACCCCCTGCAGGGCTCTCCTGCTGTGCCCTCCTTGCTTTAGTGCCTAGCAATTCCTCTGCCTCGGATTCATCCCCTGCCCCGTTCTCAATGCTGATACCTGGGCTGTTTGGTGCTATTGGAAGAAATCAGACTATAGGGATGTGTGCTCATGAGAGCCATGGAAACCCCCAACTTCTCCTCCTTCACTGTCAGCTGGCCCTCACTTCCACCTGGCAGCCATGGTGAGGGCTGCGGGCACCCTGTCCTCTTGTCTGTTGCCCTTAAAGCAACTCCTGCACCCACACCTGTCCGGGAGGCCTCTGCCCTTTGAATGGCCTGTTTTTTCTCCTGTCCCCTTGTGTCCACCCTCCTCTGCTCATTGCCTTCCACCCCTACCTCCCAGTGAGCCACACAGCCCCCTGATCCAGTGTCCTGGTGTTGAATCCAACCCAGAGAGCATCTTGTAGGCATCGGCACACCTGGTTTCTCTGCAACACTGGAGCATGAGGACCATTTCCTCCTTGATGTCCATGGTGACATGTCCCTCACAGGTGCTGCTTCTCTGTTTCCCTTGCAGACTCCCTTTCTCTGCTGGTTATTTACATGCTGGTCTTCTCCAGCTCTCCCCTTGCCCATCATCTGTCTCCATACCTCTGCCCTCCCTGGATCACCCCATTCACTCTGAGGTCTCCCGTGGTCTGGTGAGGCTCCAGGTCTAGGGTGGACCTTCCCAGCATACAGTGAGCATACCACACAGTGCTCTTTATTTTATTTATTTATTTATTTATTTATTTATTTATTTTTTAAACTTTTCTAAATAAATGTATTTTATTATTCTTCATCATATTATTTCCCCCCCCACCCCCCAGTGATAAAACAGAATCTATTTACAGAAAAGAATACAGAAAACACTAAAGCTCCTGGTAGAGGGAGAGAATTCAAGTGGGGAGAAAGAAGCTCTCTCCATTTCTCTCCCGGTCTTTCCCTGTCTCCTCCTTTAGGCCTTTAGTCTCAGGGTATATACAGGTGTATGGGTTCCTTGGCCAGGAAATGAATGAATGCAGTCCCTTCCGCGGGGGGCAAGGTGAATGAATGTATCAATGAATGGATACAGTCCATTCATGGAAATGAGGCCTAGGAAATTCACAAGAAATTGACCTAGGCATAGGAAATGGGGGTTCCACATTTAGGCCTTAACTTCCTGACTAAGCCAAGGAGTGTTCCTGTAGGGATAAGAGATAGGGTGTGGGGTTCCCTGGCCTTGTGGTGGGGGACAACCCAGACTGACCAGAGCAAGAAGGACTAGGTCAGACGGGGTGATCTGGAGAGGCTTCAGAGGTGGATCTGGGGCCCTCTCATGGAGTTCATGTGTGAGTGCGTTGTGGGTACACCTGGTTCACTTCTTTTGAGGAGTCTCAGAAACAAAAGTTCAATTCTTTTTAAGGCTACAAGAGTATGCCCAAGTAAGGTTTTGTTTTCTGAGCCGGTGCATGGCATCATACCCAGATGATATTGTCTTCTAACACCATCATCCTCCAAATGCATGAGCTTGGTTGGAAATGTGAGGAAAGAGAAGCAACTCAACAGATGAGTCAAGTGTTCTTTTGGCCCTGGGACCATCTCCTCTATTTTTGGAGGTTTTCTGGCTGGAGCCATCAGGTGAGTCCTTGTTGCTTGTCACAAAAAGAGTTCAAGAGGGAGGTTTACGTGACATGAGAGGAATGAGTAGCTCAGATGTTGGGGTATTAATTCAAGTCTGCTGACAGGGTGCGTGGCCTGTATGTTGTTCGTACTGCAGATTCTGTTCTCTGAGCTTCATCTTTTCTAGCTGTGAAATGGAGCCATAGCAGATGAGTTGGCCACGTCAGTAAAGAGGTGAAGGATCACAGTTAGTAGTTTTGCCAACGCAATGTGTCAAGAACTGTGCTGCACAGATGAACTTTGAAGACATTATGCTAAGTAAAATAAGACAATCACCAAAGGACAAATACTTATGGTTTATTTGAGGCATCTGGATAGTCAAATTCATAGAGACAGAAAGTAGAATGGTGGTCGCAGAAGAAGGTGGGGGCGGGGCATGGGGAGTTATTGCTGAATGGGATGGCACTTCTGTTTGGGAAGAGGAAAAAGGTTTGGGGATGGATGGTGGTGATGGTTGGACAACAATGTGAATGCACTTAACAACTCTTGTACAGAATGGGTAAGAATGGGTGAAATGTTAAATTTTATGTTATGTGTATTTTACCATACCTAAGAAAAAAGCTATGTTGTCTATAGAGGGGTCATAAAGTTCAGATGCCCAATTTTTATAAACAGACACAGAGATCTGTCCTAGGCAAGGCTAGTCATGGCCTAACAAGGTGACTTTAGGCCACTGGTTCTTATGTGTGAAAAGTGGGATCCTCCTCGCTAAAAAACACAAAACAAAACTTTCTCACAATGTCCTCGTATTAAACAAACAGCAGAGAGATCACCACTTAGTGGGGGTTATAAGCTAGGCACAAAGGTCACAGTTGCAGAAAGCAGGATAGCATCAGCATGTTGTGTCACCCCCTAGGTAAGTGTGGCAAAGGGGAAAGGTAGCTGGCAGCATGTGACGGCGGGCCCCAGACACTCATGAAAGTCCACTGATGGAGGGGACGTTGATGAGCTTTGTGCCCCAGTCCCGGTGTGTATCAGGAGTATCTCTCTGGCCACAGAAAAGCAAGACCATGATGCAGTGACACACCGCTCCCAGCCTTGCCTGCTGGCCCCTGTGGCATCAGTCCCGACTAAAAACTGGGAAACCTGTCTGCCCAGTGTCTTCTCTAGTTCCCGAACAAGAAACGTAATTGGCATCAGCCAGAGATGACATCCTATTATGGCCTCATTAATGGACCTGGAGCTTCTGGATGAATCAAGACTGTTTTGGTTGCAAGTGACAGAAACCAAACCCAAAGTAACTTAAACACAAATGAAACTTATCGACTTGTATAACTGAAAAGTCAGGTACACCTGACTCTGGCTCTAATAACACCACCAGATTCTTTCTCTCTCATTCCATCATCACTTTCCCAGTCTTCTTCCTCTCTCTCTGGCAGGCCCTATTCCCAGAATGGCCTTTTTTGGCAGCAAAAGGCTTGTGTCATGCTTCTGCCTAGCAGTCAGCCCTAGGTTTCTTTTTCTCCATGGGATTTACTCTCAAGCCCATCCATGAGCTACTGACATGGCCAGGGGGTAGGACCCTCTGGTTGCTCAGGCTTGGGACACTTGCCCACTGCTGAGGCCAGGGCATGGGGCCAGCAGTACCCCCAACCATGGGGCATGAGGGAGGAATTGGTCTCAGGAGGGGAAGCAGGTACTGCAGAGTCTGCTCAGGTGCGACAAGAGACACACCTCTCCAAGCCTGTGGTGACAGTGTGGAAGGGCATGGGAAGCTGGCCTAGGTTTGGAAACCTCTCTGAGCTCCCGTCCACCTCCTTCTCTTACCCATTCCCACCACATTCATTTTCTCCCTAGAGTCTGAGGCCCTTAGGGTGGGCTGTACCTGACTCTCCCTCCAGATAGGGCTTCCAGGGTCTGCCCTCTGAGCCGACTAGTCTGGCCCAGCCCACCACCAGCTGATACAGGGAGCAGGGCCAAGCCCAGCACCACAGGGGCAGTGCCCTAGTCAGGAGCAACTCACCTTTTAGAAACTTTGCTCTCACCTCCCTCACCCTGCCAAGGTTCAGAGACTTAACCCCCACCGCCCTTGAAGTTATTTTCTCCATTTGTCAGGTCCCTGGTGATGTGTGGCATTTGTTGTTGGGTGGTGTTGGTTTGTTATTTTCACTCTGTTCTGTGCCCTGACACTTCCCAGAGGTGCGGGTACAGTCTAAAATAATGATCTCCCCATGGCCAAGAGAGCCTGATCCCTCTGCAGTGGCTCGAGCAGCTCTGGTCTGGGGGAGGGGCTGGCCGGAGCCCACTGGTACAGAAGAGGGTGTCCTGTGGGGGCTGCAGGTCCTGAGCTGGAAGGTGGCAGGATGAAGGGAGTGTCACAGTATAGGTGCCTAGGCCTCAGGGATGCTGGTCTGGGTGGCAGCAGCAGGTCTCAACCAGGAGAGGTCACGGAGGGCCATCAGACCCTGAGGAACCTGCCACCTGCTCATGGCATCTAAACTTTCCAGGGTGGAGATGACTGATTTACTGTGGAGCAACTGGGCAGGGGAGCAGTGGGCCAGGATGAGGGGCTCCAGAGATCATGAATGCCCTCAGGTGAGCCCCCGCCTTACCGGTCTCAAGGTACAGGGGATTATGCTGTCATTTGAAAGGGGCTCATTGCTTGTCCCAGTGGCACATGCTCAACAGATCCACGTCTCTCTGCAAGGAGGTTATTAGCCGTAGGGGGTCCTATGTCCCCATGTTCTCATTTTTTTTTTTTTTTTTGGCCGGGGATGGGTTTGAACCCACCACCTCCGGTATATGGGGCCAGCACCTTATTCCTTTGAGCCACAGGCGCCGCCCCATAGGGCATTTCCATGAATGCTCTGGAAGGGTCCTTCTCCATGGGGGGCCACGTGCCTACCATCTCTCAACAGAAGAGGCCTTGGGGCTCTTTGAAGTCTCACCACACACCATAATTCTTCCTTCCCTCTTCCAGTTTTCCACAGGGCCTCTATTCTTTGCCTGGCTCTGGCCACTGTAATTCACTCTTTTTAGAGTTCCACAGTACCTTATTTAACATGTTACCACTCCCAGGTCTAAGGGTTTGCCTCTCTGATTCTAATGTGAGACAAGGCAATGTTGGGTGAGTATGGCCATGTGCTCTGAGTGAGGCGGATGTGCATTCACCTCTCACAGGTTAAGGGAGGGGTGTGAGTTACTCAACTTCTGTAAGCCTTGGTGTCCTCACTGGTAACTTGTGTTGATGGAGCTGTCTTCCTTTTAGGGTTGTTCCTTTAGGGCTGAGCTAAAGGAAATGTTTATTCCTTAGATGAATATTCACTGCATGCCTGGTCCCTTGAGGCACTGCTTTAAGCACTTTACTGCATTGCACAAAACAGTTCTGGAGCATGTTATGCATGCAAGACAGACACCAGGGTCTGACAGTTAAGTTCACAAACGCATCCTAGGAAAAGTGCTACACACCTCATTGCTGAATATCACTATGGTCGCCTTTGAGGTACTCCCCTTGGGAAGCTCTGCACCAACACCAACACCTAGTCCGCTTTTCAAAGCAATTTTGGAAATCGTTTTCTGGAATGGCTATTGCCATATTGCTCTTAATGTCATTAAAATGTCTTCCTTTTATCTCCCATATTTTGGAGTAAAGAAAAAAGTCACCAAGGGCCAGATCAGGTGTTCCAATACAGTTATTTTTTTACTGGCTAAAAACTCTCTTATAGACAGTGCCATGTGAGCTGGTGCATTGTTGTGATACAACGGCCATGAGTTGTTGGCTGAGATTTTTTAGTTAAGATTTTCCTAACTGTTTCTCTATTTATGTTTACTTAGTCTGCTATACTTCTCATAGTCAGCTGATGATTTCAATGCACAATTTAGCAAATTTTTGCAGTTCTGCTTGTTACTGGCTGCTACGACTGCTCTTCATCAATGATGTTTTTTTCCCCCTTAGAAGAATGTTTAATCCATCTTTGCACTGTCATTTTCTTTATAACATTATCTCCTTGGACTAAGATGTCTCTAATTTCTCTTCCAGTCTTGACAAGTTTAACAAGAAATTACAGATGTTTGTTTGTTGCTCTAATTCAAGCTCCCACATTCTTGTGATGGCACACAAAAACTCACAACAATAATGAGCACCACTCAGCAAGACACCACCACATGTTGACATGAACCCAATTGTGAGACACTGATATACCAAGTTATAAAACCTCACCAGCTGTTTGTATAGTGCTGCCAATGTCAGTGTGCAATGGCAAGTTTGCAAACCGAAATGTGAGATCTTGTATAAGTCCTCAGCAGAGAAACAGATCCTTGAGGGGGGACAGAGAGGCTCCCTGACCATACCACATGGTGGGCCATGGCTTTGAGAAGGTTTCCATTGCTGTGAATGCTGTTGGGGCCCCTGATGCACGTGTACCCCACACAGGCCTGGCCCCTCACTCCAGGATGAGTCTACACTTTGCCAAATGGAGGGGCTGGTTTCACAGGACCCTCCCACTCCTGTCCTCAAGCTTCTTCCCACAAGCCTTTGCAGTCTTGTTTTTCAAACCAGGATCGGCAAAGACAGTGGTATGTAAGATCATCAGCACAGAGTCAGAAAGGCTGGCTGGGAAGCCTGTCCTGTCCCCCAAGAACCAGGCCAAATCTGACTCCTGCTGCTCTCTATACTGGGCACACACACACCCATTTCCCATACCTCACTTCCCAGTATGCTTATCATGAATGTAGCATTGACCATGACCTCACAGCTCAGTCAAGCCTGTCCTACTGAGGTCTCTGAGTAAGGAGTTGGGGAACCCAGAGAGGAGAACCCCCTTGACTAGCTAGTTAAGATTCCTTTTGGATCCAGGTGGTGGGGCTGCCTCCTCCTTGGAGTGTCAGGTGACACTCTTGTTGCAGGTTCACACCTTCTTTCCTGGGTTGCCCCTATCTCTGAGACCCTGCTCAGGAGGCACAGCCTCTGGACCTCCTCTTCCTACCAGGAAGGGGATGTGTGTGAGCTGTTAAAAGGCAGAAGAGAAATGGGCTTAGGAGCAAGGGTGAGGGGGGCTGTGTGTGTGGAGGGGACACTGCCCTCCAGGGGCAAGTCTTCCCTATTCTTCTCATGCATCTCCCTGGGAGGCCAAGGGTGGCTATTTTACCCCTGTGCACTGGGCTACTCCAGAAATGTCAGGCCTCTCCCGCGGCCTTAGCTTGTCTCCACCACAGCCAGAAATTCAATTTGCAAAGATTTTCCCTGGCCTGAGCGATGGCTCCCTTGCTTGCCTCTCTGGCTACTGCTGAGGCTGGCCCCTCCCCTTTTCTGTCTCTTTTCAGATTTCTTGGATGAAATTGATTCTCTTTGAGCCTCTCACCCCAATGTAGCTCAGAGCAGCAAGGCCAGCGAACATCTTTCTCAGCAAATGTCTCTCTCATCTGATGAGTGTTGTCCATTAAACCCTGAGATGTGGAGGGCAGGGGAGGATGCTTGTGTGCATGTGTGTCTATGGGTGTGAGAAGTATGTGGTGAGTGAGCAGGAATCAAGGGAGGGGATGCAGCTCTCTTAACGAAGGTGAATGCGATGTCCCCAAAGACAGCAGTCCTGTCCTCCCAGTGCTGGCCAGGGCTGTCTGTGGCTTCAGGCTCTCCTATGGCATCTGTGCGGGCTGCCCCACTCCACTGGGAACTGATGGGGGTGGGAGAGGCAGCTTGCATACTCAGAGGGGCCAGGAACAGAGATTTCTAGGTGAAACTCAGGCTTGACACATACAATTCTTTTCAACTCCTCTTTCTATCTCCCTTCCTTCCTCAGAGGTTGCTGGAGTATTCCTTTTCTTTTCTTTCTTTCTTTTTTACATTATTGGGGATTCATTGAGGGTACACAGAACAAGGTTACATTAATTGCTTTTGGTACATGAGGACCCTCTTATATTTGTGTCCCACCCTCAAAAGGAGTACCACATCCCTTTACTCCCCTCCCCTTTTCAGCTCTCCCCATCCCCCCTACCGTGTACTAGGACCTTAATTGTCCTCATATCAGAATTGGGTACATGGAGGAGTATTTCTAATGCCTTCCTGATCCCGTGGCCCCAGGCCTGTCATGTAGACCTGCAGGCCCGGGCAGCAGTCTGCTGCAATGGGCTCCCACCCCAGAACCTTTCTCCTCTTCTCTTCCATCCTCCAATGTTCTGACCACCGGGGTCTCCAGAACCCGCCACAGCCTCGCTCACCTGCATCTTCCCTGATGGCACCCTCCTGCCTCCCCGTCCTTCCTGAGTGTCTCATTCCTCGTCTTCATTCGGGCCCAAGACATGCTCTCCCCATGGCGCCTCCCTCATGGTCTCTGCTGCTGCCTTGCCCTGAGTCTGCCGCCTCAGGCTGTGGTACTTTGCCACTCACTCACTGAGGAACGTGGAAACATTTTTTTAAAAACTTTACTGAGTCTCAGCTTTCTCATCTGAAAAATGGCACCTACCTCATGAAATAGTGTAAGAGATCCACAAAATAATGTATGTATAAAGTATAGCGACCGGTGCACAGTAGGGTCTCAATTCTGCGAGGCTCCTCTCCCCTCTGTGGGGACGTGTGCCGTTTCCCCAGGAAGACTGCAAAGCCAGAGAGGGCAGCGACTGCGTCTAACTCCATGTCTGGGCCAGGGCCGACATGCCCAGTAAACATGGCGCGTGGTGTCTGACGCAGCCTGTGCCTGCCTCTAGGGCCTCTCTCCCTGTTCACGTCCCACCGGCATCCGGAACCATTTGCTGTCCTTCCAGAGCAGGAGTCTCAGGTTTTCAGCCTTGACACTGCTACACCACAGGCTGGGGGCTGCCCTGAGTGCTGCAGCACAGTCAGCAGCGCCGCTGGCCCTACCCACTAGCTTCCAGGGACATCCCAACTTGTGACAACCCAAAATGTCCCCGAGCGGCAATATCACGCCACGCGGGGAACCCCTGCCCTAGACCTTTCTTTTCTTCCGTGACTTTGTGCTTTTACACACGCAGTTGCCTCTGCTCAGCCGGACCTCACCTGGTCCCCTCCTTAACTTTTAATTACCGGCAGGTGAGCCTCCCTGTCCTGGATGTCAGCTTCTGGGAGAAGGCTGCTCTGCTCCCACAGAGGCCCTTCCTCTCAATCTACACCTTCCCATGCTCTGCATCCTGCCCTCCCTGTCGAACTCTATTGCAGTTGCCTATTTTTGTGTCTTCTGCATTGTAATTTGATCTCTTCAAAGGCGCAATTTGTGATTTGTTCATCTCTTTGTCTTCAGCACATTCATACAGGGCCTGGGATATAGTAGCTGGTCGAAACACGTTGAAAATGAATGGGAGCATAGATGGAAGGCTAGACGAATTGATACATAGGTAGACAAATTAGTTGATGAAGTTGTAGGAAAGGATGGGAGAGTAATGGCAAGGGAAGGATGGATGGAATTTATGAATAAATTAAACAGAGGAATGAATAGTTGTGTGATTTGATGCATGGGTGGGAGGATAGCTAGATGAATGGGTGAATGGAGAAATGACTGGGTGGGTAAATAATGGGTGGGTAAGTAGATAGATGAGTAAGTAGAGGATGGGTGTGTGAGGTGAGGCATGTACAGGTGGGTGGGTGGATGGAAGGATGTATGAAATTTATGACTGAGTCAATGAACAGATGAATGGATAGGTGGGAGGAGAGAGAGGTGAATAGGTAAATGAATAGATGGATGAGTAGATAGATAAAGAGGATGGTGGCTACATGGATGTGTGGGTAAATGGATGAGAGCTGAGTGAATAGGTGACTATTTGAGTAAATTAACCCTTTAAAGGATGAAAGGAATTACAAATGAGTGGATGAATGAATGTATGGAATGAAGATGAATGGAAGAATATATAAACAAGTCCGCAAAGGATGACGCACATATTCCCCATGCTTTTCACCTCACTTAGACCACCTGGAGGGAGAAATTGAGTTGGGGGGAGGCATCCTGAGGGTCTGGAATTAGAAGGAACTCAAGAGTCTATGTTTATTGGCATTCTTTTTACAAGAAACTCCTCATGAGTTTTCCTCTTTAAAAATCCCTCTTATGTCGGGTTAAGAGAGGCTCTTTGAAGAAGGGCTTTTTTGAGGGTCTCATTTTAGACATGGAGATTAAGCCATGGAACAAGTCAAAGTCATGGGGCGGGGGTAGAAACCAGCTTTCCAGCCCTCCAGTCTGTTACTCCTTAGAAAAAGCACACTCTACTTTTTGCCATCAGGGCTCAAGACAGCCCAGCGGAGGGAACTGGTCAAGTCTCTAACATGATGTCAGGTACCTGGAAGTAACTCAGCAAATCTTAGCTCTCTGGGCTTTCCTGAGACCCTTAAGGCCGTCTCGGGGGTGGGGGTGGGGTGTATGTCAGGACAAAGGCAGTATCATTCTGGGTTCAGAGGGACAAAAGCTTTGGGGTTCAAGGCTGATCACCAAGAGGAAGAAGGGTGAAGAAATGGATTCTGGAAATGTCAGCAACAAAGACCACTGCCCAGAACAGGAACTCTAGTGCTAGCATAACAGACTCTGCTAGCCTAGCCAGGCTCAGAACTGGGAGCCACGGTATTAACCTGCCTGAATCAGCAGGACTCACCCATTCACCAGGCACAAGACTCCCAGGACTTAGGCGAGGAGGAGTGTTCCTTAATTAGAATCAGAGTGCAAAGCTAGGGTCACACCTCAGAGCAAGGATCAGGCAGGGGAGCTGCTTCACTTGGCCTGCTGGGTCAGATCAGACAGTGAGTGGGGAGCTCTCACCTTTGCCTCTGTTTACAGAAAGCAGGCTGGGGACCTGTGACCCGGACACATGACTCAGCTAAGGAACCTCAGCCCCTTGGGGCCTCTGGGTTATGGAGCAGAGACCCATTTAGCTTGAGAGAGGAGGGTTGGGGGGGGAGAGAGAGAGAGAGAGCTGCAGAGGGGCTGGGCTAGGGGACAGGCAATTAAGGCTGCCCGAGCTTCCAGCTGAGCCGATGTGCATCCTCCCCCTTGCTGCGGAGGGGCCCCTTCCTTCATTAGCTGTGAGCTGTTGCCCATCTCCAGCACCTCGGAGCGGCCTGGAGAGGCAGGAGTGCAGGGCCAGTCTCAGGTGGCAGGGGAGCTGGTAATAAAAACTCTCGGATGAGGGCCATGCCCACTTCCCGTCAGCCAGCTGTTTCAGACATCCCAGGCTCCTCCAGCATTTTTTCCTAAACATTCTCTCCCTGCCCAGGGCAGAGACAGGCTTATGGCTGCACTATTGTCACCTGCCCAGGTGAGTTCTCTTCTCCAGGTCTTTGGCTAGAGCCAGAGATGCTGAGGGAGGGGTGTTAGAAGGCAAGGGAGCCCCAAAGGTTTCAGTTTGAATTCCATGACAAAGGAGGGCTGAAAGGAAAGGTGTGTTTGAGAACTGAAGATGATTTTGATTCACAGTTTGTATTTTGGAGGGACATTCAGGGCCATCTCTCTGTGTACTTTGGCATGTATTACTTTTTGGGCCATTAAGTTCAAGTGATAGTAAGCGAGCCCCCTGCTGCTGTGACAGACCGGCCCCTGGGAGGCAGGCAAAGCTGGGCTTGGAGACGCTGGTTGACTTTGTGCACGTCAGCACTGGCCATTCGAAAGGAGAAAAAAGAAGCCAGGCATAAGCCAAGGGAGGCTGGAATGTTCCAGAATAGGAGTGGGTTGCTGTGATTCCTGGGGAAACTTTGGCTACAGTATAAACCTGCAACTCCCCATCTGTGTGAGGAGGAGGAGAGAAGATGGTTGTGAGTCCATCCAGGCCTGCAGGAGGGAGTATGAGAGGCTGAGGCCTGTCCCTCCCTCTGATCAGGTGTCCACCCAGGGGTCTTGTCCCTCCTCTGATCAGGTGTCCACCCAGGGGTCCTGTCCCACCTCTAGGCAGGTGTCCACCCAGGGGTCCTGTCCCACCTCTAGGCAGGTGTCCACCCAGGGGTCCTGTCCCTCCTCTGATCAGGTGTCCACCCAGGGGTCCTGTCCCTCCTCTAGGCAGGTGTCCACCCAGGGGTCCTGTCCCTCCTCTGATCAGGTGTCCACCCAGGGGTCCTGTCCCTCCTCTGAGGCAGGTGTCCACCCAGGGATCCTGTCCCTCCTCTGATCAGGTGTCCACCCAGGGGTCCTGTCCCTTCTCTAGGCAGGTGTCCACCCAGGGGTCCTGTCCCTCCTCTGATCAGGTGTCCACCCAGGGGTCCTGTCCCACCTCTAGGCAGGTGTCCACCCAGAGGTCCTGTCCCACCTCTAGGCTGGTGTCCACCCAGGGGTCCTGTCCCTCCTCTGATCAGGTGTCCACCCAGGGGTCCTGTCCCTCCCTAATCAGGTGTCCACCCAGGGGTCCTGTCCCACCTCTAGGCAGGTGTCCACCCAGGGGGCCTGTCCCACCTCTAGGCAGGTGTCCACCCAGGGGGCCTGTCTTTCCTGGCTGGGGTGACGCATAAAGAACTGGGCCTTGGGGAGTCTGTGCTTGAGGTGCAGAGAACTCCAGAGTAGGAGGAGAGCTTGGTGACACCTGGATCTTCCTGGGAACATGGATGCCTAGTATGGAAAAGTATCTGGTGAGAATCTAGTAAAGGTGAACGCAGAGAAGAGTTTTAGCCCGAGGCTGAGTCCTTTGGAGGAGCCGGAACCCCGAGCTGTGTACATGTTCTCAAGGTGCCCTCAACCAGAAGCGGTGGGAATGACTCATTTGACAGCAGAGCCGGGGTCTGGGGCATGTCCCCAGTGCGAGGTTGGGGCAGGGGTGGGGGTGGAAACGAGATCACCTGCTGCCACCCCAAAGGGGGAAGGTGGTCTGAAGGTGCCCCCATCTGGTGTGAGCCCCATCTAAACAGCCTTCCATCCATCCCAGCTCCCCTGGAGGCACCGGGGCCCAGCTGAGGAGCTGTTTGTGGCCAGATCAGAGCCCTTTGTTAAGCAAACACAGCAGCCTTCCATTTAGCAGAAATAGCTCTGGAGCAAGGAGAGGGAGGGAGTGTGTCCACAAACCCATTTGCCGTTTAGGTGTCAGAAATAAATTTTACCACTGGAGTCTGTAGCATCTGATTAGTGAATTATTCAGTTGGGATATTGCGTTCCCTCTGACCTCATTAGTAACCCTGAGGTGAGACGGATGCATTAGAGTAACCACCAGGCTGTCACGGAGGAGCAGAGCGGGGCATTAAAGTGGATTAAAGTGCTTTACCAAGAACTACGGCACAACTCATAAAAACAGCGCATTGTTAAACCAGGGCTCAGCAAATAAACAGGCGACACCACTGGGGGGGCAGGGAGAAGGGTGGGCAGGGGGACAGGGCTTTGTAGCAATGCTGGCAGGACTGTCTGTCTGCCGTGCTATTGGGAGAGGGTCTGCTGGCTTTTGTGTTAGGCCCTTTCTCAAACACCTTCTATGGTTGTCCTTTTTGTCAGTGGGTCTTAAAGTACTGGATAGTCGACAAATTCAGAGTAAACAGGACCTTACTGAGCATCTACTCTGTCGGAGGCCAAACGTCCCGCTCCCGTCAGTGATAAAATAGGCTGCTCATGGAGGTAGGAAGCTTCCCTCATGCCTGGTTCCCCAGCTCTCTAGTGCACCCCAAAATAGAAACCCTACCACCAGCCTCCTGCCTGGCCCCTGGGTGTGGAAGGTATGCGGAAGGGTTAGGCTGGTCCATGGATCAAAGGGTGCATTGAGGAGGTGGGCCTGATCTTTTCCCCCTCCGGAGGAATTCATAGCCCCTTTGGGAGACCCCTGAGGCTTTGCATGCACCAAAGTCCATTCTTGGTTCTCAGACCAAGCCTAGTTGATCAGACCTTTGGATCTGGCAATCTATGAAATGAATGGGGGGTGGAAGGGCAGGTTCAAGGGATAGCCCTGCTCCTGCTTATGGAAATCAAGGGCTCTCCAAACCCCTGTCCTTCATTTTGGGGGAATGAAACCTTAATACAAAGGAACTCTGTCCTCCTCCAGCAAGGATGGACAGAAACAGGATCTGATTCTGAAAGCCGATATCTTTTAACAGTTGTCACGAAGACAGCAGAGTCCGTGACTCCTCTCTGTTCATCATGAAGTTGCCTTGCTCGCTGAGCTAAAGACATTGAGGTCTCCTCTTTGCCAAGGACCAGAAGACAGATGGAGGGCTGCAATGTTACAGGTCTGAATTCAGCTACATAGACCAAGATGGGGCTGCTGAGAGAAACTCCTTTCTCCTTTGTTTGGGGATGGGGCTCTGGCTGGAGTTCAAGGCTGTCCCAGGAGACCCAAGCCCCAGTTAGTGACCGTGTGTTTGCAACTGTTTGTTCAGCAGCAATCGCAAATGGATGCTAAAAGGCTTTGTGGTTCATTGATGGTCAAGCTCCTCTCCAGCCCATTCTTCATACATTTCTTAGGTGAGCCACAAACTCTCCACTGGCAGCCCCCACTGCTGCCCATACTTGGAGCTGGGTCCTAAACTCTGCCTGCTCCCAGTGCTCTGTTTGCCAGCTATGCCAAGCATGGGAGTCCTTGCCCCCAGCCCTGGTGTTCACCATCTGGCCACTCAGATTTGACATTCCTTGCTACTCTCTGGATGGTCCATTGATGACTCTCTGCATTTTGAAGAGCCTTGACAAGGCTACGGGGGCCTTGCTGGCTCTTTCTTCTGCTCAGTGCCTCTCTCTGGGCTCATGATAACTTGGTAGGGCAGGTCCTTATGGGATCTAGTATGGTCTGAGGGGTTAAGCAGTTTATTCAAGACACCTGCCAGGAGCTTAATCACAGAGGGAAAGGGGCCAGAGGGAGGGCATGTTGGAAGACCCATCAGTGTTTTACTCTGCCCTTTTTGACACCAAATTTGGGGTCTAGTTGCTGATCCCACTGCAAAGGCCAGCTGTGGAATGACTGTGCGGGTGACACACATGACCTCTGTTTTACACGCAAAGAACATATTCTTCACAACTCAGAATGGAGGGAGTGAAAGCTGGAGAGATGTCTTTGCTGTGATGATGTCTTGAGATCTGTGAATCTGAGCCAACACGGAATGAACCTTGAACGTTATGTTTAATGTAAGAAGCCAGTCACAAAGGCCCACATATTGTGCAGTTCCATTTATATGAAATGTCCAGAATAGTCAGGTCCATAGAGACAGCAAGTGGTTGCCAGGCACTGGGGGGGTGGGGGGACTGGGGGATGATAGTTAAGGGATAGTTTTTTAGGGGGTGATGAAAATATCCTAAAATTGACAATACTGATGGTCGCGCAGCTGTGATTATACTAAATTTCACTGCATTATACACTGTAAATGGTGAATTCTCTGGTATATAAATTATATTTCAATAAACCTATCAAAAATACTCTATGCATCTTTTTTTTTTTCTTCCAGTGGATATTTTCTGCTTTACCTTCTCCCACTGAAGCAGGTACATGATTCTGCTCTTTGGCCTAGGGGAGAGACGGTGGGAAATGTGAAAAGCCTGCACATCTCACTGGCTTTTGTGCTTCGAAACCCCAAACAACTAGGCAAAGTTAGATGAGTCGTGGAGGAGGCGAAAGGAAGAAGGAAGAGATGCTTGGACATAAATGCAGTGTCGTGGAGAAATGAAAAGGGAGACTAGACACCCCCCATGCTGGACTGGAAAGAGATCACCGCAGGAGAGAGGAGAGAGCAGAGAAGCACGGGAGCTCCAGCTTAGCATGGACTCAAGCCCTGTTCCCTGTGGTTCCCCCAGAGAGGAGGCAAGACCCCAGATGGGTGTGTCTGAAACCTGATATATCAGGGGAGACAGGGTGTTCCATCTACTACTGATGCATAACAAACAACTCTGGATCTCCTAACAGTTACTTTATTATGCTTGCAGTCTTGGTGGGTCAGGAGTGCAGAAAGAGCACATTAGGACTGGCTTGTCCCTGCTCCTCCATCTCTAGGGAAGAGTCAAAGGCTGGGGGTGACTCATGGGGGTCTGGAATCATACCTAGACTTATTCACCCGTATGTCTGGCAGTCGCTGCTGGCTGTCAGCTGGGTTCTCAGCTGGGGCTGTCAACTGGAATACCTGCATGTGTCTTGTTTATGTGGCTGTCAGGGCTTCCTCCCAGCCATGGTGGCTTACGGTCCAAGAACAAGCATCCCAAGAGGAACAGCTGTATCTCCCTATAGAGTCGCAGGGTGTCAGTTCTCCCACAGTCACAAGACTCCACCTCCTGATGGGAGGAGTTTCAAAGTCTTAATAAGCACATGTGGGGTAGGAGATATTGTGGTCCTCTTTGGAAAATACAGCATGCCACGTGAGTCTATAGGTAGCCTTGAAAAAGGGTCCCTAGCCTCGAGCACTATGCAGAAGAAGTTAGTGAGCCATGAGACACGAGCAGGCCATCCAGAGAGTAGCAGGGAATGTCAAATCTGAGTGGCTAGATGGTGACCAGTACCCTTCACACTGCCTGGCCCCCTGTCCTGTCTTGGTATGGCTTTAAAGACGCAGGAACCTGACCTAGTGCCAGGGAGTGTGTAGGAGGGCAGGAAAGCCTGGAGAAGAACTAAGATTACATTTTGACCAACGAGTCAGAAGGGAATTTAAGACTGGAAATTATGTGGAGTTTCAGACTTAATATTTGCAAATATCTTGCACACTTGGAGTTTACAGCGTGAGCTTTGTAATTGTTCTGTATTCATCCCTCACTGCAAAGAGGTAACAGGGGGATAAGGAGCAAACACCTGAACACGGAGGTGAGAGGAAGGGCTCTGGCATGATAAGATCACTTGATGTAGATAGAATATAGAATGCATGGGATGCAGGCTAGGGCTCCATGTGGGGCACATGCTGAAGCTCAGCGCATAGAGGCAACATTCCTACTCTTGAGGCCAAGTGATCAAGGCTTAGATCCCAAAAGTGGCCTCACCTGAGTTGGAGAGAGTCCTATTCCTCCCCTTCAAGTAGTGATTTTCAACCGACATCCTCTGAAAAATTTTAAATATCATTAATGAAATTATTTTCAAAAGACGTTTAAAGCACAGTAAGTATATTCTTTTTTTTTTTTTTGAAGTTTTTGGCCGGGGCTGGGTTTAAACTCACCACTTCCAGCATATGGGGCTGGTGCCCTACTCCTTTGAGCCACAAACGCCACCCTAAGTATATTATTATTATTATTATTTGCTCTTTTATTTGATCAACATAATTTAAACATCTGCAGAAGTTTAACTATAGATTCAAATGTGCAGTGAGATAAAAGGTTGGAAAACGCTGTCCTAGAGCCTCAGAAGGGCGTCCAAATCACTTATCTCTTCCCTGTCGTATGAAAATAATCTGTGTCTAGATGAGGGGTGATTTTGTCCCCCAGAGGACATTTGGCAATGACATTTTTCTTTGTTACAACTGGGAAGGAGAGTGCCACTGGCATTTAGAGAGTAGGGGGCAGGGATTCTGCTAAACGTCCTGTAACACGTGGGACAAAGAATTATCCAGCCCCAAATGTCAGTAGTACCCAGGCTGTAAAACACAGGTCAGGGGTTCCTAACCATAAATAGCTCTTTAAAGGAGGTTTTGCAAACCCCTGCTCCCCTTTCTTCTCCCTACCCTTGCCCCAAGTTGGTGACAATTTTTTTTTAACCATATTCCAGACGGAAGTCCAGCCAGGAGAAGTTCCTTGAAAGTACTAAACTTGAGTCTGTGGGTGATCTCTTTTTGCCTCTTGCAATCATGCATATGCTAAATATAATTTTTTGTTTTTAAGGCATCATAAAATCTGCCTTCCTTATAGACCAAAAAAGTTATCCAATATGAAAGTGAGCTTTATAAATGGGACATATATGATTTCTTGACAGGAAAGGGGATGGCAAGACCAGGGTCCAGGTTACTTACCTTGGGTCGGGGATAATGAGTTTAGGGAAACTGGCAAGAAAAATCCAGAATGGGTCACAAATTATAGGGATTACCAGAGAAGGCTGGCGATGAAGAGTTTAGGTAGACAGAGACTCTCGGGAAGGAGACAGTTGGGACAGGTCAGTTGGTAGAGGCAGGCCAGGAGGTTCCGGGGCTGTGTTCAAAAGGGGAGCTGAGGAGGGGAGGTTGGGCCTGAAAATGGCTGGGAACCCATTGTAGGGAGAGGCAGAAGAGGGGAGCTTTATGAAGCTCAGTTTAGACCTAGAACTTGGGCATGGACTTGGCTTCTGTAGGAATCAGGGGATCAGAGAAGAAGAAGGCAGGGAACGGGGAAGAAGGAGAAGGAAGGAGCAAGGGGAGCTAGAGACGTAGAAGGTGGAAACCAGGGAGCACCTGCCACCAGGAGGAGGCCAAGGGGGTGCAGGGTAGGTGGAGGCCCCAGGAGGGAGTTGACTTCTGATGAGGATCCAGCATCTGCATTTTGCCAAGTAACTTTGTGCCCCAGGCTGGGTAGCAGGGGGTGGCCTGCTTGTCCTGGACCCTGTCAGAAGGGGTAGGGAAGGAGGAAGAGGAAAGAGCACAGGTGTGAGGTCGGGGAGGGCTCTGACACCCACAGATCTGAGCCCAGTCAGCTGTGCAGGAAGGGAGCCTCCTGCCCCCTTTGTGTTTGAGGATGGAGCTGTGTTTTGGAGGGACAAAGACATGGCAGAACCTGAACCCCTTCCCTCCCCTGGAAAGCTGTTGTCGGAAGCCCCTCTCTGTCCCTGGGAGAGGACAGGCCGGGGGAGGGAGTGTGGGGAAGGAGGTGGGCGCAGGGGTGGGGCAGGGGAGGCCGCCCGCACTCCTCCCCGGCACTTGCTATTTCGGACACACTGGAGTCTGTTCCTCCTGAGTCTCCGCTCAAAGCTCAAACCCGAGCGGTGACAAGACTCCTCCCTGCGATGTCTTCACTTAACTCCTCTGGCTGGGCCATCTGTTCAGAGCGCTGGTGTGTGCTTCTCCTTATTCAGGCTCCTTCCCTGGCACACACTCTGTCCCTCCTGGCTACCCCTGCCTCACCAGCAAAACCCAGCCCCTTGCTCACGTCCTGAGCGGGGAGGATACTTGCAGGCCTGTGGGCGACTGGATCACAGCTGAGCAAAACATACTGGAGGCCTGCTCATTCCTCCTGCTCACTCCAGCTTCTGCCTCACCTCCGCTGACTCCCCCAGGCTGGAGTTTAAAAATACCCTGTGTGCCTGGACTTTCTCTGTCATGGCTAGGGAGGCACTGGAGCTGCCACTTGGTATTCCCCACCACACCCCGCTCCTTCCAGAGCGTCTCCTAGGGGCCTGTCTTAAGCCTTAAACACCCCAGGGCTTTGCACAGACTCCCTTTTCCTCCTAGCCTCACCTCCCCTGATCTGCCCATCATTCCGGATCAACTTTTCAGAGCTGTCCCATGGCAATTTTCTGTAACAGAAGAAATGTTTTCTGTCTGGGCTGTCTAATAGGGTACCCACCAGCCCCATGTGGCCACTTCATCCCTGAAACATGGCAGTGCTCCCGAGTGACTGTATTTTTAGTGTCACTTTAATTTAATCTGAATTGACTTGAACTTAAACTTAAAGCAGCCCCCACAGCAGCAGTGGCAGAATCTGGGGCCTCACCTCAGACCTCCTGGATCAGAATCTCTCGGGTGGGGCTCAGCACTTGCCTTTTAACGAGCCCTCCAGGTGGCACACAGGGAAGTCTGAGAATCATTCATTCAGAGCCCCTTGGGAAGCCCCATTCCCCTGCTGCCCCCATCACCTGGACCTCTGCAGAGCCAGGGTTCTGGCAGATGGCCCCACCCACCTTCAGGTCCCTGCACTGGGTTTGCTGTCCATGCCTCAGGCAGAGAAGACAAAACTGGCCTTAGCTGGTGCCTCTGGCACACCCCCACAGCAGGCATCGGGCTGTGGGAAGTTCTGAATAATGAATGCAGCAGAGAGGGGTGTGGGCTTTTTCCGTTCACTCACAGAACGCCTTCCCTGGTGGGTGAGGTGCACAGTTATCGCCCACCCCGAGAGCAACCTTCCCTGGGTGAGAAGAGCCCCCCACCCCCGCCTTTCCTCCCTCTCCCACAGAGGCTGAGAGGAGGGAGGCTGCTGAGCTACGCCTTACAGTGAATTCCTAGCAAGGGGATGCAAGGCGGGCTCAGAGGCAAAACAGCCAAGGTCTCCTTTTCTCTTTTTTTCTAGCCAATATTTATTGAGCTTATCTTCCAGGTACTGTGCTAAGTGGTTTGTGTGCTTACTCTTTACAACAGTCCTCTGAGGTGGTTTTGTTAGCCTTATTCTTCAGAGAAGCCAGAGGCTCAGAGAAGTTAAGTGACTCGACAGAGTCAACAGCTAGTCGGTCTGTTTCCAGAGGCTGAACCTTTACCGAGAGCCACCGGTTCCTCTGTGGGCAGTGAGTCAGGCGGGGCTCCCGAGAGGAAGGCGCCTGGCCCACCGGGGTGTTGGCTCTTGCTACTTGCTCAGGAAGCTGTTTTCTGAGAAGAAATCCCTGAGCTGGAGATTCAAAACTGAAGCGTGCTTAATTCTGATTTAATCACTCCGGAACTTTTAGAAGTGATTCATTTAATATCAGCTCATGTTGAAACCCTCGACTCTGTTCCTTCTGCCTCCGTCACTTCCCAATCTTCATTGCCATCTCCTGACTAGGAGGAGCCAGAGACGGCCGGGGCACCGAGGCGGGTGGGTGCAGGCTTGCTGAGGTCCCAGGGCCGAGAGGAGCTGCCAGAAGCACCTAGATATAAGAGGAGTGGCATTATCTAAAATGAGAGTGACCTTAGCATCTGTCCTGCAGTGAGGAGCCAGAATATGACCCTTTCTGGGACCCCAAGTCCTTCTCCAGGAGGAGTGCATATGACCCTCCAGCATCTCCTGTGTCCTTCCTCTGGGATTCCCACTTGCTCCGCCTGCTTCTCCATGGCCCCTTTCCCAACACCTGTCCTGCTCCATCCTCTCTGGCTGACCTGCCTCATGCTTCAGGGCACAGGCCCTTGCTTCAGCGGGTTCCAAGGCTTTTTTTTTCCTTCACAGTGTCTGTGTCACCTTCCAGGTTTGCTTCTGCCCTTGAGTGGAGACGTGGAGATCCCCAGAGGATGATCAGAGTGTGAAGGAGTATGTGTGGCAGCCAGACAAGAAGTGACTTTAGGAGCCCTAGGTGGGAGGTGGCAGCCCAGCCTTTGCTTTTCCTTTTGTGGCCGGTAGGTGGTGCTCGATGCCAGCCGAGGCCAGGCAGGGCCTTGGAGGAGCAAACCGCAGCCTGGCTTCCAGCAAAGGGCTGTGCCTGCCACTCTGCTCGTTCGGGTGGGATGCAAGTCACTGCAGAGCGATTCAGGTCTGATTCAGGGCACCCAAGAGGCTAGGAGGACTCATTTGTTTCCCTTCACTAAGCCTTGTTGCCCTAATAGGCTGATCCCCATCTAAGAACTGGGAACCAGATGAAAAGAGAACCTGCCTCACCCTTTCCTCCCTAAGGAGATTGGAGCAACTGGGCCTTTGCTCGGATAAGCAGGGGGAGGCTCTCTTTCCTCTGGGCATACTGGGACACGTTACATGGGACAGACACAAATTGTTTCCATAGCTCCCTTCCTCAGTAGACTGTCAGCTCCTGGGGGTCATTTTATAATCTCTTCTGTATCCTTAATGCCTGCCCAAGGCCCAGCACATAGCATGTGCTCAATGAAGGAGTGAAGGATGGAGTGAATGAATCAGTGGATTGATGAGCTCAGTAGTTCCTACTGCAAAGAGAATACCACCTTTCCCGGGAGATCTTTAAGAACGTAGACGATTCCTCTGACTACAGATTTTAGGAACGGTCCAAAGGGAAGGATGGACCTTGAAGCCAATGCCTAGCTCAGAACCTTGTGTATTGAAAGTGCTTGTGTCTTTCCCTCCATTTGATGGGTGTTTGTTGCATGACCCAGTGTACAGGTGTCTTTCTTTTGTTTCTTTTTCTTGGAGGGGGGATGTTTCATTAGTGGAAGGAAAAGTTAGGGAAAGAAGTGAGAGAGAATAATGACACAGATATCAGACAAAGCAACCTCTTTTTCAGTCTCATGGTAGACTGGGAGCCTCTGGAATGCTGAATAGGTCAAAGGATATTATTTTAATGTTTTTGCCCCATTGTGAGTCCTTAATCTCTTGGTGCCTCAATTTCCATCTCTCTATATTATCTAAATTATAATTATATCTAATCCTAATACTTCCATCATTCACTTGTGAAAATCTCGTGAGTTTGGGTTTATAAGTAGCAAAGGCAGGCATTAAGAAGACAGTAAAGTTGGTGAGGAGCGGTGGCTCTTGCTTATAATCCCAGCATTTTGGCAGACAAAAGTGGGAGGATCACTTGAGAAATTCAAACCCAACCTGGGCAATATAGCAAGACCCTGTCTCTACCAAAAAAAAAAAAAAGAAAAAAAGAAAAGAAAAATTGGAAAATTATCCAGACATAGTGGCATGTCCCTATAGTTCTAGATACTAGGAGGCAAGGCAGGAGGATCACTTGAACACAGGAGTTTGAGGCCGTATTGAGCTATGACCACACTGCCGCACTGTCGCACTTCAGCCTGGACAACAGAGTGATGCCCTGTCTCTTAAAAAATAAAACACAGCAAGCCCTAGGAACATTTTTCTA
>CAUYON010108698.1:0-13725 GCA_963573935.1 Arctocebus calabarensis
TTCATTGCTTAATTACTGTTTTCCTGTGAATGATTATACTGTGGTTAATATGTTAGCAGAGCAGTATTCCCAGATAGTTTTTTGTTTGTTGGGAGGTTGGGCTTTGGGGGGCAGAGTTAATACTTTGCATGAAATATCTTACTATAACAGTGAAATTGCTTTCTCTTTTGTCTTGTGATTTTTTTTTTTGAGGTGAAATTTAAGTTTTTGTGTGAGTAGTACTTTTATATCTTGAGTGTCTTACTTGTCCTGGGTGACTTCCAAGATTAGGATATAACGTCTTGCTATTACTCTCATTGTCACTGGCACAGTCACTTTTCTTTCACTTCCTAGCTCTCTTTAAGTCAATGCCCTTTCGTGAGATGTGATCATCATACCTTTGTTTAATTCTTAATAAACTGTTCATTTGTTTAAAAAAAAATGTACTGGAAAGCAAAACCCAAACCCCATCAATCTCTTGCCTTATAGTAACAGAAAATATTCTTCAAAAATTAAGGTGGAAATAAAAAGAAGTAATTTCATGAGCAGCTCCAAAAGAAATTTCATTAGGATAAATGGAAATGATACCAGAGAGAATCTCAGACATTCAAATAAAAAAAAAAGAGCACTAGACATAGCAAATATCAGAGTAAATACAAAAGACTATTATTCGCACTTCATTTTTTTTTTAAGTGTGTATTACTGTTTAAAGAAAAAATGGTAACGTTATCTTCTGAAGGGGGGGTCTATGGTTTGGACGTTATTTGTTTCAACAAACTCTCCTATTGAAATTTGATCCCCTGTGTGGCTGTGTAACTATTAGGTGAAGCCTCGTGGGAGGTATTAGGGTCATGGGTGGCATTCCTCACAAATGATTTAGTGCTATTCTCCAGGTGGCAAGTGAGAATGAGTTCTCAAAGGAGATTATATTAGTTTTGCAGACATGAGACTAGTTCCCCCGAGCAAGTTGTTACAAAGAAAAGTTCCTCCATATTCCTGGGCCCTCTTTGTACATTTCTGCTTCCCCTTTCACCTTCTGCCATGTTTTGGCCCAACACAAAAGCTCTTACCAGAAACTGACCAGAATCCAGAGCAATGTCCTTGCACTTCCCAACAGGTGGATCTGTGAGCTAAATAAAACTCTTTTCTATGTAGTGTACTCAGCCTCAGGTATTTTCTTATAGCAGTATAAAATGGATTAAGAGTTGGGGGTAACCATAAATTGAATTTATACAAAAAAGTATATACAAAAATACATTCATAAAGGTTAACTTTACATCAAATAGTACAATATTAATTTTAAGCAAACTGAAAGATTAAGAATATATGCTATTATCTCTAATGCAACCATTAAAAATAATATAAAGAACTATGAAGCCAATATATTTGAAATGTAAAGATATCTTGTGAATCACAACAAAGACAGAAAAGGAGAACACAGGAGATGGGATGAAATTAAATAACAAAATAGTAGACCTAAAACCAAACATATTAGAAATTACATTTAATGGTCATGAACTTGATCCTCCACTTAAATGGTAATGATTTTCCAAGGACATTAAAAAGCAAGACCCAAACACATGCCAAAAGTTGTTTATTTGAGAAGATCAACAAAACTGATTAACCTCAAGAGAGATAAAGAAAAATAAGAGTGAGGGAAGGGAAAGAAATAAAAAATCAAGAGAGAACACAAATGAGAGAACAAAAGATTAAAGTCATTTCTAGTGACAAATGGGCCCATTCTACAAGAGGATATAACATCCTACATATCTATGCACACCATGAAAAGTTTAAAAATACATAAAGCAAAAATGATAGAAATAAAAAGAGAATTAGACAAATCCAATGTTGTGCAGGCAGTTTCTAACATGGCTTCGAGTGCCCCTGTTTCCTGGTGTTCATGCCCTTTACATGCCGGCTGGACCTAAAGACTTGCTTCTGATGCATGGAATATGGCAAAAGTGATGGGTGACTTCCAAGATTAAGATATAACGTCTTGCTATTACTCTCATTGTCACTGGCACAGTCACTTTTCTTTCACTTCCTAGCTCTCTTTAAGTCAATGCCCTTTCGTGAGATGCTCTATGGAGAGCCCATGGGACAAGGAACTAACTGAAGTCTCCGGGCAATAGCCCTTAAAAACCGAGGCCTCAGTTCAACAACCAAAGAAAAGCTGAGTACTGCTGCTAACCACATTTGTGAACTAAAAAGCAAATTCTTCCCACCAAAAGTTGGAATGACTTCATACATGTGAGAACTCAGAGCCAGAGGACCCAGCTAAGACATACCCAGAATCCTGACCCATAGAAACTCTCAGATGATAAATAGGTGTTTTAAATCACTAAGTTTTAGGAGCATTTGCTAGGTGGCAAAGGTTTCAGAACCCCTTCTCAAAAATTGATAAAACAAGTAGATAAAAAAAAATCAGGGGGTAAGAATATTACCAAAAATCTTTTCCTAAATGTAATTTATATAACACTTTATTCAATAAGAGAAAAAAAATTGATTCTTTTCATACAAATCTAGATTATTTATTAGGAAAGAAAACAATCTGTGTCATAAAATAATTCTCAATAAATTTAACAGGTTTGAAACTATTCAGAGTATATTATCAGTTCACAATGGAATTAAGTGAGAAATAAATAACAGAACAATGTCTGGAAACACCCTCAATTTATGGAAATTAAAATCACAAATGGATTAAAAAATATCACTGAGAAAATTTAAAAAAACTTGAACTGAATATAAGTAAAAATATAGCATATCCAAATATGAGAGGTGTAGCTAAAGCAGGGCCTAGAGAGAAAATTATCACATGAACATTAGAAAAGAAGAATCTCAGATAAATAATCTAAGTTTTCTCTGTATGAAACTCTTAAAAGAAGAGTAAATTAAACCTCAAGCAAAAAGAAGGAATAAAGAATGAAGCCAGGCTCGGCGCCTGTGGCTCAACAGGCTAAGACGCCAGCCACGTACACGTGAGCTGGTGGGCTCGAATCCAGCCCGGACCCGCCAAACAACAATGATGGCTGCAACCAAAATATGGCCAGGTGTTGTGGCGGGCGCCTGTAGTCCCAGCTACTTGGGAGGCAGAGGCAAGAGACTCACTTAAGCCCAGGAATTGGAGTTTGCTGTGAGCTGTAATGCCACAGCACTCTATCCAGGGTGACAGCTTGAGGCTCTGTCTCAAAAAAAAAAAAAAAGAGTGAAGCCAAAAAAAGGAAAACAGAACTCAAAAAAAGATGAGAAGAAAACCAAAAGCTGATTTTTTAAATAGATAAATAAAACTGATAACCTCTGTAAGATTTACAAAGTATTTTCTAGCGAAAAATTAAAATATAGATCTAGAAAAGTAAAACTGGTAAAAGTAAAACAGGTATTTACCCAAGAGATAAAAATATGCACTCTCAAAAAATCTTGTACAAAAATATTTACAGCATCTTTATTCATAAGCAATAAACACTGTAAAAAAACCTAAATGACTATCAACATGGGCACGGATAAACAAATTACGATATATTTACACAACGGACTAGAACTCAGCAAGAAAAAAGGAATTTACTGTTGAAATACCCAACAACATTGATGAATGTCACAGACATGATGCTTAGCTGAAAGAGATCGACACAAAAACCTACAATACGATATTATTCTCTTTACACAAAATTCTAGAGTGGACTACCAAATGTACAGTGAAAGATATAAAATAGTCGTTACTTCTGCACGGATTTACAAGAATGGGGCAGAGGGAATTTTCTTGATTATCTCAGGGTTCTGAATCTTTGACTGGTGTGGGTTACATTTATCCAAACTGTCAGATTGTCCTCTTAAGAGAAAGGGGAGCGGAAGTAGAAAGTATGGGGGAGGGGGTGGAGGAGAAGCAGGAGAGACGGAGAGAATATAAATGTATATGAAAGGACAAAAATCAAATGGACAAAGGATAAAACTGGCCAGATTTTAGGAGAAAGTTATCCCAGACCAGGTATAAAAGCACAGAAGAATTATGAAAGAGAGAATGGACAGGAGCCTCCAAGGATGATCCGTCTTTAAGTTATTCACTTTTTGTGTAAGCACTGATAATTATATTTGTCTTGTGATGTCCATTTCATAAATAAGCACTCTGGCCACTGGCTTTGAGTATGCGTGTATGATGATGCACTAAAATCGAGTTAGGATTTGTAGAGCCAAAAATATTATGGTATTCTGCCTTACCCACCCCCCATTACATAATTCTAAATCAAAGTTATATTAGCTGTATAATGAAGTATGGGTGGATGGATATATAAGCTTCAAAATAATATGCTCTTTTTTGTAGTTTTTCTTTTCTTTTGTTTCATTTTTAAGATAAAGTCTCACTTTTTGCCATCCTCCACAAAGTGCCATAGAGTCATAGTTCACAGCAACCTCTAATTCTTGGGCTCAAGTGTTCCTCTTGCCTTAGCCAAGTAGCTGGGCCTACAGGTGCCCACCACAATGCCCAGTTACTTAGAGACCAGGTCTTGCTCTTGCTCAGGCTGGCCTAGAACTCCTAAACTCAGGTAATCCACCTCTCTCGGCCTCCCAGAGTGCTAAGATTACAGGCGTGAGCCACCATACCAGGCCTGCTTCAAAATAATATGGATAAAGGGATGAATAGGTATGTGAAGGGTTTGGTCATGGTTAATAATTACTACAGTTGGATAATGAGTACTCTTATTGTATGTTTGAATTCCCCAAAACAGTTTTAAAAAACACAGAGTAACCAGAGAAGTTTTTATTTACTATTCATGAATGTCTCTGAATTTAAAAAAAAAAAAAAAATCCATCTTTTAAGGATTTTGGAGCTGTTGTTGCTAATGTCAAAAACCTATGCATAGTGTACCTACAACCACATCAGACAGATCTGGGTCAACTTTTACTAACAAACTTTTGAGTGGTTTTCAACCCAGGACCCCCGCCTTTCCCGCAGGTTGAAGGTCACATAATCTGAGCATGCCTAGATGAACCAATCATGCAACCACAGGCGGAACCAAAGTGCTGGGACCAAGGAGCGGGAACCGAAATGAAAAAAGGACACCACATGGCGGGATCCAGTCAAATCAGATGACGCCTCCCAGAATCTTCTCATTGCCAGAAAATCACATCGCATTACTGTATGCTTATAAAACTTGACCCAGCTCCCAGTCAGAAAGGCAGATTTGAGTGTTTCCTCTTGTCAACTTGCCAACTTGCAATAAGGCTTTTCTTTTCTGAGCGCCCAGCACCCCAGTATTGGCCTCGTGTGCAACATTCCCATTGGTTCACCCTGTTCTGGGTGGACTGAGGATCGTTGCCCCAGTTTGTCTTATACCAGGGAGGTTTTACAGGTTAAAGCTGCCCAGGGAGGCAGTACAGTAAAGTGGAGGTGCCAAAGCCTCTGTCACTACCTAGCAAGGATAAGCCCAACCAACAGGAGAAAAGGCGGCGAATGTGCTCATGCCAGATGTGGTGAAGGTAGACAGACAGCAGCCATAGTGTATCTTTTTTCTTTCAGGATATGAATAAAATTATGATGGAGTTTTTTATTTAAAAAATAACAACTATGATGGTAAATTTGAATTTGCTGAAAATCATCGATTGTGGTTAGCAGCTCTATGTTATAACCTGTTGTTAAATAAATATGCTCATTATATATTAGGCATTCAATAAATGTATTCAGTTGTTGAAATATTTGCTCATTTTCCTTGAACAAATGTAAGCCATTTTGTAGTGTGATGGGTATATAATTGGAAAAGTAAATCAGTTCCAACTTATGGATTATCAAAAATTTATAACAAACTTGAGGAAAAAAATACCAAAGAGAAAATTCTTTATACTTAAATACCTCCAGGTGCACTTTTAGCAGATTCTTAAAGTAAATAAAATTATCTTACCCCAAATGAATGATACTAAGTAATCCTATCTGGTTAACGTAGGAATTTAAGAGAACCTAGGTAATAATTACTCTTAGAAAATTAACAACAAATCAGTTTTGTTTTAGTTCTCATTTAAATAATTTACTTATTCATAAATATAGAATACTGCTCATCCCCCTTTTTTACAAGCTTAGAAGGTAAAATTGTTACCAACTTTATATCATTATGATAAATGTTTTGTAATGCTATACTAAGAATTTATTTAAATATTCAGAAACTCACAAAGATTAATAACTTAAAAGACATTACTCTTTCCTATTTGGGTCAATGTCATGTCAAAATAGCAATCTATTTTCAGTTAATCAACAAAAGTATCAGCAAGTGTTTATAAAATAACTACAAGATGCTGTGAAATGTACAAGTGGTATATAGGATTAGGAGTTTATAATCTGATGTCTAATACCCACGAAATGATTAGATAACATCATGTGACTAGGTTTTAAGATAGTGTTTCCAAAAGTAAATCTTTCGTATGAGTTCAAGGAAAATGGATAACACTGGGCTAGAGAATGAGCTTTGAATGATGGTAAGAAAAGGATGGAGAGCATTTAGAATAGAGTACTTTATTTATGCACCAAATACAATCCTTTGCTCAGCTTCTACTATAAAGTAAGTACATTTTTTATTTTCCTTCAAATAAAACAGACCTTAAACTATCTACTATTTATTTTAATGAAAACTATACAATAGTTTTCAAATGCTTGGAGTTTCTTCTAATCATTTAAGACACAGATACATATGAGGGAAGTTATAATTATTTTTCCTTGTCAAACTGAAGAAATATTACAAGAAGAAACAAACTGCTTCTGTATTGATCACTCAGCTTAAATGAATACTATTTCCTGTACGTAATTTTCTCATCTATATTTTTTTAGTTGCTTTTTGATGAACATACCAAAAAAAGCGCATACCCCAATAGTAAAAGAAAACCACAAACCACACAGAGTATCCAATTCATCCTGTACACATAAAACCATGATCTTTCAAAGTATTAACAAGCTTAGATGAGTTACTTCCATGTGCTATATTGTGCCAGAGGTAAAATATGTAAATTTTCCTCACTATGATTCTCATCTTATACTTACAAACATCTTCCAAATACTGTCTATGTGAAATAAATATGTTTGAGTCTCTGGGGAGGAAAAAAAATAAAAGATTGTTTTTTCATCATGGACATTGTCCTGGAGTATCTTAAAATGCTTTTTGAGATATATACAAATACTAAAGAACAACAATTTCAAAGTCAGGAAATGTTTGTACATGTCTTGGGAGCAGCACAGATAGTGCAGACCAAAGATTAGGGACTGGATACAAATAAAGTCTTTTGGTTATGACAAAACATGTAAAATGCCTGCTATACTGTTTCTTTCCGACTAGCGGGTTGAAATAAAAAAGGGGGACGAGCAGTATGTAAATGAAAAGACCGTGAAACAATGGAGAATGGTCAAGCTGATGTAGTGATGCAAGTCAGAGACAAGAGGAGGAAAGAACGGGAGATCCACACATGCTCTCCACGGCACACATGAAATACAAGCATCCGGACTGCAAATTTAACAAGGAATGTTTGCACCTTAGTAGCTACATTATCAGCTCAGAAAAATACACTTCAAACGATCTCAAACTATAACCCCGAAGGGGTGAAATCCCCTATTTCAAATATTAAATTTCAGTATATATTTGTTCACATATGTACCCTATATTTTTAAAGATTGCAAATTGACTAGTTTAGCTTCATTGCCTCTTCTTTTTTTTTTTTTTCATTTAGTTTTCATAAAATATAAAGCCTGTCAGCATCAAATAAATTGCCTGGTATTTACTGTGGGAATTAACTTTCAAATTAAAATGTGTTCTTGTTAACATAGTTCCTGATGGTCTACAAGAGGTTTGTACTGTGTCTGCATGATATGTAAGAAATCATTTCAATGGGAAAAAATTAAGTCAGGCAAACTGATTTCACATAAGTGAAATTGTTTTGACTAAGCTTTTCACTTCATTAAGAATTTTCTTGGTATTTTTTAAAACATTAGGTTTTATTTAGAAATTATCACAGGCAAACTTGACATTTCCCTAAGATAAGTGGATAGCTATGCAGATAATCAGTCTATCATAAAACAGTAGGGTTTTTTGTCCATAATTATTTGGACTAGTCATCTACATTGATTAAAATTATTTGCTATTGATAGTATGGATTTATCCAATATAATCTGTGGTTACCTATAATAAAAATATTCTGTATTCTTACACACACGCACACACTCATACACGCGAGCACACAGAAACATTCAGCCCCAAAGCAATTGAAAATAGAGTTAAAAACAGTTTGGCAGCAAAGTGAGTAGATTACAAGCACCTTCTGAAAAGCTACTCTCCAGCTGGCTTTTTCTCGCTGTGTCTTCACTGTGACAGTGCATTAAAGTTTCATCTAAAACATTTGTGATTTGTTTATGGTCCATTGAGAAAATAAATTCTCCCAGGAGTAAAGGGCATGCTGGTGTGATGCCGTTGAGGGATGTGAACCACCATAATATGTATTTAATGAATTGCCATTATAAGGTAGAATCACGGCCATTTAAAACGTCAACAGATTTGTTCATTTTAGCACTGGGAAACAAAATTCACTTGACTGCTTACACTTGTTCTGAAGCTAGGTTTTCCCCCTCAGTCACACAAGACTGCGGAGAATGCAAACTACATTTCTCTGAGGGTGTTCGTCCAACAGGAGGATCAACTGCGGAGGCACTGTGGCTGAGCACCGTCACTGGCACTGCCAGAGACAGCTGAGATGTAGGATTCTGCCCGCGTCCAGGAGCCTTCAGTCTAGCTCAGGAGGAGAGCATCGGGGAGAGGCGAGGGAGACTCCCTCTCTTCTGTTGCGCTTGGCATTCACTCTCTAAGAGCTGCTAGGACCATACCTCACTGCAGAATTTCTCAGGCAGATGCATATTATTAACTTCATATAAATGTGCATCTGAACTTACCCATAAGATGATTGAGTGGCCGCTGAGGGCAAAGCTCAGTGGATGCATTTTCTTGACCTGTGTTGGACAGCTAGCACGCTTTTCTTTCCTCAAAGCTAACCAGTTGCTGTGGAAGCAGAATTTATGTATATGAGGGATTGTGTTCTTCAAGCCCCCACATCATCCTTCTCTTAAAAAGTAGTCTACAGAGGGGATATAAGACTTTATAATTGATAAAATAGCAATTTCTTCAATTCTTTTGTATACATCTTCTTTTCACTCTTGTCACATGAATCTTTTAAATACTCCAAAATTGTTCTTCCTGTCCCCAACCTATTGCCAGCTCATTGATAATAATCATCCTAATTTGGCCTAAAAGGCATACACAGTCTATCTATCTCTACATATTAAAACACAGGCACACACAGAGTTTCACTATGATATAGTAAACATTCTGATTTTACCTATGGCCACTCTCATTTTAACTATAATTTTAAAAATCAAGAAATTATAAGAACAAAGTAAGTAATTTCTTTCCCTTGGTGAAGATAGTCAAAACTAGGAGAAACCATAAATGTGTGTGCAAAACTACTTTAAAAATATTTTTCCCTAAATGAAAATGTTCTGACATGAACTGCTAGGGATTGCTGAGCCACTGAGGTTGGAATGCGTCTCTGAAACACATGTTATAATCATCAAACCTAAATGTATCTCTGATTAAAACAAATCCCATTGTGAGTATGTACATCAAAAGGAAAGTGCTCTTGATATATTGCTGTTGAATTTAGCTTTCCACCTCTTTTGTGGAAATCTCCCAGCGAAGCTGAAAAGCCTTAAGAATTGACTACATGCTGAAGCTTCTAGTTTAACTCCAGTAGCTTGTGTAAAATCCTGGATTATAAATCACTGTTTTGATATATGTCCAGAAATCTTTCTGGTTGTATTGTTTATGAGAAGGATTGGAGGAAGATATATTGGGCAACATCTTTAGAGTTAACTGATCAGAAAATATAAATGATATTTCCAAAATAATAAGTGAAGATTTTCAGCACTTCTCCATTCAATGTGTAGAAAATTAAGGAGAATTATCTTTCTTCATTTCTTTAAAAATGAAGCCCTTGAAGGTTTGTACTTCTAATTTAATAATTAGACTCAATAGCAGATATACGAAAAGCACTTTGAAAAATCTAAAGATGTTTTAAAATATAAGATATTATTATTACTAATGTTTTGTTTTAAACATTGCAAGCCTAACTCTTCATTGTCCTGTGCCCTTTGGTTTCCACTTAGTCTCCCTGAATATCAGTGTCAATTTCTTCTTTAAAACACACAAATACACACACAACACACACACACATCCCATAGCTATTTGATCTCTTTGTCATTTTTATTATTACATTACATTGATAGGTCAGTCTACTTATTTCTTCTAGTGGATTTTATACCCATATGTGTATTTTTTTTTTTTTTAAATTGAAGTCATTTAGCACAAACTGCAGAACTGGCACCTGGTGTCCTAGCCACCATGTTCCTATAGGTTTATCAAAAACATGTTGGATAACACTAAATAAAGTCTATGATTTCCTGAATTTGTTTTCTACACAGCAAAATTTGGAAGACCTTAGTTTTTTCTTTTGGTTTCTTTATTCCCTGTTGTTGTAAATTCATTCCCCTTTTCCCTGCGTTTCACTGCTTTCTCGTCTGTGCTTTCCCTGACCCATTGTCTCTCTTACGTCATTTCTCTTGTTTTTGGATTATTAGACTAGTTAGCTGCTGGATTTTCTTGCCTACACCTGAACAGAGTGTGATTTCTGAAAACATTTGCAATATAAAAAAATCCCCAGTGGGTGTTTTTGTGGGATGGTGCATGTGAAAGTGAAGGCCCAAGGGAAGCTTATTCCTTTGGCTATTTAGGAGATAAAGGAGACCCACACAACTGGGGTGATTTTAACATGCACCAGAAATTAAGTAGGTAAAAAGAAAATGGGTATATTTTGCATTTAATACTTTTTTGCAACAATTCACACCAAAAATAAAAAATAAAACTTATCATATGTAGAATATGGATTTGGTATAAGGATCTTGCATCAACAATGAGATGTAAATGAGTAGAGGATGGATACTTGTATTAAACTTCTCTATATCCTTCAAAACGTAGTGTAGCATTATACAAAAGGCAAAACAGAGACAAGTCATCATAAAACTGGTGACTACCCCCCCAAACATGGACTAAAACTGCTTGCACTTACTATCTGAAAAATTTATGCGATGGAAGTGAACATGAATACACATACATACATACATACTCCCCCCCCAAAAGAAAATTATACAAAAACATGAAATTGGAGATATATACAAAAGCACAAGAGAAAGTTATGTGAAAACATTCAATCGGAAAAATAAATGAACGATTGATTCTTCATCTTAGTTGGTAACTTAAAAATAGTCAAGAATATTTTCAGTAACCTTAGTTTCCAGGAATTGGTTACACTGAATAAGCAACCTGTAAATAGTTGTGCAATTAAAATTTGTAGTGAGATATTGACTTATCATGAGTACATTTATAAGTCATGTTAGCTTATCTGTGCCTCTGTGGCTGTAAAGTGACAATACTATTAGTATTTACCTTTTCAATCACCTCCTCTGCAAAGATGCTCTGCAAACAAATGAGGTAATGTTTGGGAAATGTTTGCATCTTGGGGAAAAAACCCAGTGCAGACATCTAAGATATTATTACTATTGCATATTCAAGTCTGGCATATTATTCCTCTGTTTTAAATTGAAATTGTACTGTTGGAGTTCTTGAGTTCTGATCAAAATCTGGGTCAACGGAAGAGAATGATTATTTTTAATTTTAATTCTGAAGCTCTGTTCAGATCCCCGGCACGTGTGAGGGGAAACTGTAGGAAATAAACAAAGCACATACATCAAGCTTTGAAAGAAGGAAAAATCTCTGTCTATCTGGAAGGATATTTTTTTCAATGAAGAGCGTGAACACTATTTCCCCGGAGGAATATTTCGGTCCAGGAAGGAGGATAGTGCACATGCAGTGTGAGTGTGTGTGTGCGTGTGTGCTGTGCGTGCGCGCCCGCGGAGAGAGGGGCGGGGGAGGCGGATGAGGAGGATGAGATCATAGTTTCAGGATCCTCAGGAAACCCTGGTACTGGCAGCAGCCAGCCTCTGCTGTGCCCACATGACCCACAACTCTGGCAGCGGACCCGGCACTTCCAACATTATTAAATAATAAGAAAGCGGCTCCTACTCCATGCCCAAGCCTCCCTACAGACCAATGGACACCTTCTAAGAGTTTGGCGAGTCGCTGACTGGGGCTCCTGTCCATTCCAAGGTGTGTGCACAGCGTTTTCTTCCTTGACAGCTCCGGAGTGGGGGAGGGCGTGGGGGCGGAGAGGTCCGTGTGCGGGGCGAGGAGTGGGCGCCAGGCCGGGCCGCCGCGGGGCGGGAGGTGCACATGACGCGCCGCCCCAGCTGCGCAGGGACCGCAGCCGCCCACGGCGCCGGGGCGCGGGCACGGGCGGCTCGCGCTGGAGCAAGGGCA
This sequence comes from Arctocebus calabarensis, assembly GCA_963573935.1. Classification (NCBI taxonomy): domain Eukaryota; kingdom Metazoa; phylum Chordata; class Mammalia; order Primates; family Lorisidae; genus Arctocebus; species Arctocebus calabarensis. The sequence continues at coordinate 12,426 of CAUYON010108698.1, forward strand.
GGCGCCACGCACCGGGCGAAGTCGAGAGTGGAAGCGGGCGGGGAGCCCCGGCGGAGGCAGGGATTCGCCCCCACGCCCACTCGCGGGGTTCCCACCTGTGCGCCGGCGCCGGCCGCGCGAGCGCGAAGCATGTGCCGGACGCCGCAGCCGGCACTGCGGCGCGGCGCCTCCCCGGGCGGCGGGCGGCGCCTCGGGCCCGGCGGGCGGCGGTAGCGGCTGCGGCAGGAGGGCCGGCCCGGGGGCGCGGGGCCGCGCAGGTAAATCTCCGCCACCCGCAAAGGCTCCAGCCGCCCGCGGCCCGCGCTGCCGCCACGGCGCCGGTCTCGGGGCGGCCGGGGCAGCCGGCTCCCTCGCGTCGTGGGTCGAGTTGTTTTTGTTGTGATTGCTGCCCTCCCGGTCATCCTCGCGGGCTGAGCTGCTGGGAGGTGGCGAGTCCACCTTCATTAGGGATGACACTCACGTTGGGAAGTCTGGGGGTACTACCCAGGAAACCCGCGATGGGTTCCTTTCCAGCCCGCGGCGTCTGCGCGTGTGGCAATGCACTGTGGTGTCCGGGCGGTCGGCTGAGCCGGAGTGGACGCGGGGCCCCGGGGACCGCGGGGCGGCGGGCGCAGGTGGGCGTGGGGGGAGTCCCTCGACTTTTATAGCCTGTTGCCCACTTCGAAGTTTTCTGCTGGACAGAGGGCTGGCAGAGGTTCATTCTGGTACCCAGAGTGGGAGGTGGAGAGAGGTGTCTGTCAAAAGACAGAAGCCAAAGAGGGAAGAGGGGTGGCGACCGGCTGCAACTCAGTAGTACCAATCCTGGGACTTGATGGAAACTTGGCTGTTGGGCAGGCTTAGGATTTGGCTTAGGGAAGACAAGCGTAGAACTTCTGGGGAAAATAATGTACGCTTGCAGTGAAGCGTACCCCTCATTCATTCTTACTCCAAAAAGAATGGCCTTTGGAGTTGTTTATTTAGATTGAGGTTTTCCTGTTACCTACCCTGATCATTTGGTATTTAATGTACTTTTATTTCCTTTTGAACAGAAGAGGTAGCTGCATTGTTGAAATATAGATAGTTATTATTTTACAAAGATGAAAAAAAGCTATTTAGCTTATCCTACAGGCAGAAATTTAGGAAAAAACAGTACACAGGTTCCACCGTTCTATTTGGCTTAGCTTTATTCACTTTCTGAATTCTTACACTGTTATGAAGGGTAAGTAATATTATTATATATTAGCTACACATCAAAAAATCCAGGGAGGGGGGAGGATGGGTGGAGGGAGGGCAATTGGTGGGAACACACCTACGGTGCATC
>CAUYON010108702.1:0-17481 GCA_963573935.1 Arctocebus calabarensis
CCTGCCAAATAACAATGACGGCTGCAACCAAAAAATGGCTGGGCGTTGTGGCGGGCGCCTGTAGTTCCAGCTATTTGGGAGGCTGAGGCAGGAGACTCGCTTGAGCCCAGGAGTTGGAGATTGCTGTGAGCTGTGATGTCACAGCACTCTGTCCAGGGTGACAGCTTGAGGCTCTGTCTCAAAAAAATAAAAATAAAAATAAATAAAAAGTCAGCTTCTGAGATTTATCAGTGTTGAGGCATGCAGCAATAATTTGTTCATTTTTTATCACTATAGAGTACTCCATTTTGTGGATATGCTATCATTTACAAGCTTACTTTTGTTTTGAATAGACACTGACATTTTTATAGGTTTTTATTTATTAGTTTATTTGCTTGGTTTTTTATGAACAGGCCACCTTGAGCATGCATATGCTCCTGGTATTCATATGCAAAAGTATACCTAGGTTTATCTACTTAGAAATAGAGTGGTTGAGTAATAGGACATGTGCATCTTTAACTTTATTTATTGGATAATATCAACCTGCTTTCCAGAGTATTAATTTACATAGTCGTCCTTCAGTATCTGTGGGGATTGGTTTCATGACTCCCCATGGATACCCAAATCTGTAGATACCCAAGTCCCTTACATAGCAAAGCATATAGCTTCTGTGTATAACCTATTCATATATTCCCATATACTTTAAATCATCTCTAGGTTACTTATAATATCTAATAAAATGTAAATATTATGTAAATAGTTATTATGCTGTATTGTTCATGGAACAATGATAAATGGGTAACTCTGTACCTGGTCAGTACAGATGCACCCTTCCATTTTTGTTTAATTCTTTTCCATCCATGTTTGGTTGAGTGCACAGATGCAGACCCCATGCATACAGAGGGCTAATTGTCCTTGTACTTGCAATCTAGAGTGCTTGAGGATTTCCCCAAAACTTGGTATCACCCACCTGTTTAATTATTGCCAGTGTGACTGGTACAAAGTAGTATTTCATGTGGTTTTAATTTGCATTTTTCATATGCTTGTTGCCAGTCCTGCTTCCTTTCTGAGAAATGTCCATTTGTGTCTTTTGCCCAGTTTATCTATTACATTGTCTGTCTTTTTTGATCTCAAGTTCTTTAAGTTCTCTTTTAAGTACCATAAGGACATTTGCACTAGATTGTTTATTGCAGCTCAATTTACAATTGCCAGGATGTGAAAACAACCTAAATGTTCATCAGTTGAGGAATGGATTAACAAATTGTGGTACATGCATATCATGAAATATTATTCAACCATAAAAAAGATGCTGACTTCACATCTTTTGTAATATCCTGGATGAAGTTGAAACACATTCTTCTTTGTAAAGTATTACAAGAATGCAAAAGCAATTATCCAATGTACTTAATATGAATATGAAGCCAGTAGACAATCTAATGCATGTCCAAATAGGAGAAAAATTCATTTCAGTTCAAGTTGGGGGAAAGAGTATTAAGGGAGGGGAGAAGGTTGGGGTTCTTTCACTGAATGGGCATGGGGTAGGAGTGGAGGTTGGCACACCTTTTTTGTGAGGGACACAACGACAAGACAAACTCTACCTAACAAAATCAAATATTTTGACCTGGTTGCTTGTATCCTCACCTTAACCTGACATAAATTTACTTAAAGTTAAAAAAAAATTCTCTTTTAAGTTCCATATGTTCTGGAAATGAATCCTTTATTCAGTATATGTGTCATAATTTCCTACCAGATCATGGCTTCATGGGGTTTATTGATAAGCAGAGTTCTTTATTTTTATGTAGGTCAATGTATTAAATTTTTCTTTATGATTTGCTTCCCATGTTTCATTAAAGCAATCCTTATCAATTCTAAGGTAATTTATTGTCCTTTCTTTTTTTTTTTTTTTTTGTAGAGACAGAGTCTCATTTTATTGCCCCTGATAGAGTGCTGTGGCGTCACACAGCTCACAGCAACCTCCAACTCCTGGGCTTAGGCGATTCTCTTGCCTCAACCTCCCGAGTAGCTGGGACTACAGGCGCCTGCCACAATGCCTGGCTATTTTTCTGTTTTGCAGTTCAGCCGAGGCCAGGCTTGAACCTGCCACCTTCGTTATATGGGGCTGGCGCCATACTCGAGGAGCCACAGGCACTGCCCTATTGTCCTTTCTGTTTTTTAAAATTTTTCAAGTTTTGCCTTTCACATATAAGTCCTTAGTCCAACCTGAAATTCTGTAATGTGTTTCCAATATAGCTTGCAATTTTCTGCATAATTGCCTTCCATATTGAGATAATTATATGTTTTCTTTCACCATAGTCTGTTAAGTTAGTATAAGATTATAGACTTGAGAATGCTTAATCAAACCACATTCCTAAAGTAAATTCAACTTAAGCATGGTGTACACTGTGCAATTTAGTTCGTGAATGTTTTCTTAGTGACTTTTGTATCTATTCATAAGTGAAATTAATCTATAATTTTCTGTTTTTGATATAATGTCAGTTTAGCCCTATAAAAATCTGTTAATGCTTTTATTATTGATGTATATTTTAATATTGGACTATATTGCATTACCTAAATTTTACTAGTACATATATATATATATGCATACACACACTCATGTTTGTATAGTCATTAAACTGTACACTTATTAGTCATGCATTTTACTATATGTAATCTACACCTCAACAAAGTACTGTTATTGTTTTTTAAAAGGACATAATGAGCAACCAAGAAAAATGAACTATTTCAGTTACCACCATCAAGTTTCAGTAAGAGAGGGAGATAAGTAAAGCAATACAAAGATACATAAACCAAAGAAAAATTAGTCCTTTCATTTTGGAAAATTACAAAAACACTTTTTATTAAAACATTTCTTTGATATTGGTCTGCTGGTAGCAATCTCAGATTTAGTCTTTCAAAAAGTATCTTTATGAGAAACTAGATGATCGGGAACAAGAATGCCGCTTCTCATCACTCCTTTTCCACCACGTACTAGAAGTTCTAGCTAATATAATAAGATAAGAAGGGGAAATAAAAAAGATACATAGATTGGGAAAAAAGAAATAAAATACTGCATTCACAGATGACTATGTAGAAAATATGAAAGAATCAACATCAAAAAGAGAAACCTAGAATTAATCAATGATGATATGAATGCTATAGTATAGAAGGCTAACATATAAAATTCAATTGCTTTCCTTTATACCAGCTAAGAACAAGTGGAATTTGAAATTAAAAACACAATACCATTCACATTAGCACCCCTCAAAATGAATACTTAGGTGTAAATCTAACAAAATATGTACAAGATCTATATGAGGAAAACTACAAAACTATGATGAAAGAAATCAAAGAAGAACTAAAAAAAGGAGAGATGTTCCATGTTCATGAATAGGAACAGTCAATGTGGTCACAATGTCAATTCTTCCCAATTTTGTATAGATTTGATAAATTACCAATCACAATCTGAGCAAATTATTTTGGGGGTGTCAACAAACTGATCTAAGTTTATATGAAGAAGCAAAAGGCACAGAATAGCCAACGCAATACTGAAAGAGAAGCACAAAGTCAGAGAACTGACACTACCCAACTTCAAAACTTTCTATCAAGCTACAACAATCAACACAGTGCGATGTTGGCAAAACAATAGACCAGAGGTGTCCAACCTTTTTTTTTTCCCTGTGCTACAAATTGGTAGAATAAGTGTAACTTGGTTCAAAAACCTAGAAAAAAAATAATAATATAAAATCAATTAGGACTTAATTTATGGCCTAACATAGGGTCTATCCTGGAAAATGTCCCAGGGGAACTGAGAAGAATGTGTTTGCTGTTGTTGTTTGGAAGTGTGGTCTGTATATGTCTAAAAAGTCATGTCTGTCAGATCTAGTTGGTTTACTGTACTAGTTAAGTCCTTTATTTTCTCACTTTTCCATTAATGAATGTGAGATATTGAACTCTCAACAATTATTGTAGAAATGTATTTCTCTGTTCAATTATATAATTTTTTGCTTATATATTTTGATGATCTGTCATGAGGCAAATAAATGCCTATAAATATTTTTTTTAAAAAAAGAGTTACTTGGGCAATATGTTAAGTACACAAATACTAACCAAAGCTAATTAGTAAAAAAAAAAAAAAAAATGAAAAACAGAATCTGCATCCTACAAAAAATATCCTCACAAAATCAGGTTGGACACTCCAGCAAAAGACTAATAGGTCAATGTAACATAATAGAGAGCCCAGAAATAAGCCCAAATGAATGTAGTAAACTAATCTTTGACAAAGAGGCTAAGACAATTTCATGGAAAAAGACTTCTCAACAAATGGTGCTAGAACAACTGAATATCCACATTAAAAAAAAAGAAAGAAATGAATCTAAAACAATCTTACAAAAATTAACTCAAAATGAATCATAGACTTAAGTGTAAAATGCAAAACTGTAAACTCCTAGAAGATAGCATAAGAGAAAACCTAGATTACCTTGAATGGTGGTGATTTTTTAGATACTAAAGGCACAATTAATAATCTGGAGTTTATTACAATTAAAAATGTCTACTCTGAAAAAGATAATGCCAAGAGAATGAGAAGACAAGCCACACTCAGAAGTAGGGGTGAATATTTGTGAAATATATATTTAATGAAAGACTGTTATCCAGATTATCCACAAAGAAAACTTAAAACTCAACGAAAGAAAATGAATACCCCAATTAAGAAATGCACCAAAGAACTAAGGGATACCTCACCAAGAAAGATATACAAATGGCAAAAAAGCATATGAAAAGATGCTTCACATCATATGTTATCAGGTAACAATGACATATGGTCACAATGTCATTGGAAAATGGAAATTAAAACAACATCCAGATACCATCATACACATATTAGAATGGCCTAAATCCAGAACACTGACAATGTCAAATGCTAGTGAGGTCATGGAGCAACAGGAACTCCCCTGCATTGCTGGTGGGAATGCTAACGTACAGCCACTTTGAAAGACAGTTGGTACACATTATCCAGTAATTGCACTTTTTGGTATTTACCTGGAGGAAATGAAAACATATGTCCACACAAAAACATACACATGATTGGATGGTGCCTGTGGCTCAAAGGACTAGGTTGCCGGCCCCATATACCAGAGGTGGCAGGTTCAAACCCAGCCCTGGACAAAAACTGCAAAAAAAAAACCCCAACAACATATACATGATTGTTTATGCCAGCCTTATTAATATTTGCTGTAACTTAGAAATAACTGAGATGTTCTTTAGTAGATGAATGAATAAATTGGGATGTATCTAGACAATGGAATATTAGTCAGCACTTAAAAGAAAACAGCTATCCAGACAAGAAAAGACACAGAGTTATTTTCAGTGCAAATTGCTGATGAAAGAAGCCAATCTAGAAAGGCCATACTGTATGACTCTAACAACATGACATTCTGGAAAAGGCAAAACTATGGTGACAGTAAAAATATCCGTGGTTGTCAGGGGTTTGGTGGGGAGGAGGATTGAATTGGTGGAGCACAGAGGATTCTGTGTGAAACTATAATAGTGGGTATGTGTCGTTACATATTTGTCCAAACCGACAAACTGTACAACATCAAGAGCAAACCTAATGTGAAATATGGACTCTGAGTGATGATGATGGGTCAGTGCAGGTTCATCAATTGTAACACGTTTACTGCTCTAAAGCCAAATGTTGATGGAGGGAGGATGTACATGCTAGGGCCAAGGGGTAAATGGGAACTCTTTGTACTTTCTGTTCAATTTTAATGTGAACTTAAAACTTCTCTATAAAATAAAATCTTTGAAAAAAGTGTTTACTTCTCCCCAATTTTTGAAAGATTCTTTTACCAGAAAAAGCTGCAGGATAAAAGTTGCAACATTTTGATTATTCTACTATTGCTGCTGAAGTATCAGCTTTTAGTTTGGCAATCTTTCTGTGGTACTGGCTCTTCTCTTTCTGTCTGCTTTAAAGGCTTCTTTTGGTCTTCATTATTCTGCGGTTGGACCATGTTGTGTCTGGGTATGCACTTCTTTTTATTTATCTTTTTTGGGATTAAGGGGGTTTCTTGTATCAGAGAATTTGTTCTTTCATTCATTCATTCTGGAGGATTGCAAGCCACTATTTCTCTGAATAATTTCTTTTCCTTTCTATTTTCCCCTTCAACTCCAATTAGAAATGTGCGAGACTCACAGTTTTATCAAAAATTAGCTTCTTAGAGTTCTTTCATCTTTGTTAAAAGCCATAGAAAATATAACCCATGTAGGAGTTTAGGGGCTTGCCCTTATAATGAGCCTGAACTCTGATCTTCCTGAATAAATTCGTGCTGTCAAATGCTAATTGCTTAGAATTTGAAAGAATACAATAACAGAATACAGTTTTTTACCCTGATGAATTCACTAGTGGGATTCATGGACATTCGATTCTTGGCAATATGGATGCTAAGTTTTGGGTATCTAGAATATCATTCAAATGTAAGATGATCAATTCTTCTTGGTCATAGAAAATGATAGAAATGGCCCATGATAGAAAAGTGAGTAGTGCCATTGATTAAAGCTATTTACAAATTTTGGATATATTTATTGAAAATTTGGGTCACAACAAATTAATAAAGAGTTTCTAGGGCTGCCAATATAGGAATGAGGATAAAGCTAATTTTAAAGAGTGATTTACTACTCACTTTGGTCATTTGATTTTTCTCCCATTGATAAAAAGACAAGACCACTGTATTAGTCTGTTTCATGTTGCTACAAAGGAATACTGAGGCTGGGTAATTTATAAAGAAAAGAGTTTTATTTGGCTCGCTGTTCTGCAGGCTGTGTGAGTAGCACAGCACCAGCATCTGCTACTGATGAAGGGCTTCAGGGAGCTTCCCATCAAGGCGGAAGGCAAAGGGGAACCAGGTGGGTCCCAAGGTGGAAGCAGGAACAAGGGCAGAATGAGGAGACACCAGGCTCCTTCAAACAACCAGCTCCCCCAGAGCTGATGAAGCAAGAACCCACTCATTATTGGGGGGAGAGCACCATGCCCTTCATGAGGGATCCCCCCCATGACCCAAGCACCTCCAACAGGCACCACTTCTAGTGGTCTTTTTATTAATGGGAGAAAAATCAGACCAAAGTGAGTAGTAAATCACTCTTTAAAATTCCACTGGGGGTTGAATTTCAATGTAAGATGTGGAGGGGACAAACATCCAAACCATATCAACCACTAATCTGTTTCTCACATGCCACTGTGAGATCATAAACAATTAGGGAAATGGGTGATAATTTATTCAGAGCTGCCATATGTCTCCTCTGGCTATATTTGAAAGATAGGTTCTCAGAGCAAATATTTAAATGCTTCTTCTTCTTAACATTTGAAAAGAGCGCATCCTGAATGTTAGCCCATAGCTAAATATCTAGTAACAGTTCTTAGTGTGACTGCCTCCAATTTTGTCACATCACCTTGCAAAATGAGTGAAACCGATTGTGCCAGAAATCTAAGTCGTGCCCAGAATTTGCAATGGCAAGAAGCGTGGAGAATCTGCAAGCCCTCTGTATGTTAAAATAATACACAGTGACACAGTTCAGTCAGCTGTGTTTGTATTATTAACCTTAAGAAGGAAAACTAAGCATCATATTTAAGCAGACTGGCCAGGATTGGAGGAAAGTGAGAATGACATTTGATTAAGTGGAACAGCTTGGAGATAGCAAAAGTCCTGGCATGTACAGAGAATGGTAAAATGAATGATTCAGGCATTCCAACCAACTATTGACTGCTTGCCTTCAGGGTGCAGCATGGTTGCAGTTCTCAAAGCACTTGCTCTGGTCGTGAAGAAGATCGTGAGTTCATTGCCAGGGCCAATCTTGGAAAACAGCAAATAAATAAAAATTATACCGTGGAGTACGTTTTTTGAGAGCTCATGTGTTGTAAACACTGACTGTGCCAGGTATTAAGAATAAAGAAGAGAGCAGCTCCTGTGGCTCAAAGGAGTAGAGCGCTAGACGCATATCCTGGAGGTGGTGGGTTCAAACCCAGCCCCAGCCAAAAACTGCAAAAAAAAAAAAAAAAGAAGAAGAAGAAAAAGACAGGGCTATACAAGTCATGCAGCCGTGTGAATCACTTTAGAAGACATGCTATTTCCACTCTGTCACCATTTGAGCTGATGATACAGGGTTGGTGAGTCAGGTTCACCACATCCTGACAAAAAGGTGAAGCTGACATTGCTTCTGGCCCAGAAAGCTCCTTTGTGAGGAGCTGGCACGTGAGAGAAGGTGTGCCCCAGACCTGACTGAATTCTTGGAGGACAAAGGGAAGAAGCTGGAAATGCCTTTCCTGGGAGACGGCCGGATGAGGCAGCCCTCAGTCACCAGCTACGGGAGACAAAGAGTCTTTGATTCTGGTGCCGGCCTCGGGGCCACACTTGTTAGCACTCCTTCAACTTAGTCTGGCCCAGACTATCAGACAGGGTTCATTGCCATTCGCTCCTCACCATCAGCAAGCAGAGACAGGAACCCCTGAGAGAGGGGTGCGTGCCCAGAAGCAGAAAGAGAAGTAGGAAGCAGGTTATGCTTTTGCTCATGCTAAGTGGAATGACAAAGCAGATGCTCCATGTATGCCATAAAAAAAGCTTCAAAAACAAAACTTCTAACTTGGGAGTGAAGAATTCATCAATTAGTAGTCCAATTAAACTATATTATTAGTATAAATGCAGACCTCCTTATTCATAAAATCTTCTTGTGTTCACATTTCCTGGCTTAAAACAAAACAAAAGAGAACATGTTTCTGGTTGTTACCCACATTAAGGGAAAACATGTTTAAATGTTTCATGAAGATTTCACCTTTACCCTGGAGCTGGCTTCACCAAGTGTCCTAAAAGGTATGCTTCTTTTTTCTACCTGGTATTTTCTGCAAGAGCTGTTATTCATCCCATTCCTCAGTACTTACTCGTTCTTCCATTATATCGTTGGTAGACACGAAAATGACACAGCAAGAGTGTAGGCCACGTTGGCAGAAAGTGCTGACAGAGTTTACCTGCGGTCTGGGCGTGGTGAGAGCCCGAGCGTGGCATACACGGGCCAGCTAGGGGTTGAGTTCATGAAATTTACTGACTAGACTGAGATTCATGGAGAAAAAGGATGAGCTACTATTCCATTAGGACAAATTAAATATGAAGGTTATTGTCAGATAAATCAAGGAGAGGCCCACACAAGTGGAAGTATAAAAATTGAGGCTGGGGGCAGCACTGTGGCTCAAAGGAGTAGGGCGCTGGTCCCATATACCAGAGGTGACAGGTTCAAACCCAGCCCCGGCCAAAAAAGAAACTGCAAAAAAATTGAGGCTGGATTTAGGGAAATAGACATTCAGGGAAATGGTCTTATCGTAGCTGAGGGAAGCCTAACAACAAGCCACTGAAGGTGGAGAGAATACAGAAAAGGCAATCATCATCATGTCCCAAATGGAATGACTTAATTAGAAAGAGAGAGAGAGGGTTTCCTGCACATGCACGCTTTGGAAAGCTCTCAGCCTTAGACTCAGTTTCAGGAAAGCTGGGTAAATCCACAGTTCTGGTTTGACTTGTCATATTTCTGTGTTTGGATTAGCTTCCAACATTTTATTTTTTATACTTCTAATGCTGTAAAATATCTCTGAGAATCCCTTTAGTGTACGGTTCTTTTGGCTTTTTGTGGGTTTTTTGTTTGTTTTGTTTTGGGTTTTTGTTTTGCTTTTGCTTTTTTGGTTTTGGCTCCTGTCTCTTCCTCTGGGACATCTTCATCCTTTTAGTCACAAACTCTGTCCTCACTTGTGGGGATGAGTTTGCCTTCACTGAGTCTCTCGACCTTTGGCAGTGTCAACATTCCCACTGTGGGCTCTTTCTTCACTGAATCCATTTATAATTGATTTGAATTTTACTTCCATTGTTATCAGTTATTGTTTCTGTGCTGTACTTTTAATCTTTTTTGGCCAATTCTCTCTTTGGGTGATCCATTCTTATAAAACATCCTGCAAGTTTATCACTGAGAGATAGGAGGAGGTGCAGCTACACACTTTGCTGTGTGTTTGTGTGTGTGTGTGTGACCTGAAAAATAATCGTGCAGTTGTACCCAGTTAATATATCCTTGTAACTTAAATTGGAACTGTGTTGCTGGGGAACTGATGTTAGTCAACTACATTTTTTTTGTCGTTGTTGTTTTGAGACAGAGTCTCACTATGTCACCCTGGGTAGAGTGCTATGGCATTACAGCTCACAGCAACCTCCAACTCTTGGGCTTAAGCGATTCTCTTAAGTAGCTGAGACTATAGGCATGCACCACAATGCCTGGTTATTTTTTGTTATTATTGTGTCAGTTGTCATTGTTGTTTTAGCTGGCCCGGCCCAGTGCATGTGGCTGGCACCCTAACCACTGAGCAGGGCCTCGGGCTGTTAGTCAATTACATTTTAGTAACTGAAATCAATGCATATTGGAACTGTGCAAAGGAAGAACCACTCATATGTTAAAGGACTTACACAGTAATTGTCCATCTGCTTGTTGGCCTAATTTTAATTTTAAAATTTGCTCTAAGGATATTTTATAATTGAGGGTGATTTTCCCACTTGTTTGGAATAGTTTCTTTACTAAGGGCAATTAGTGGGATCACACCTACAGTGCATCTTAGCAGGGTACTGGTGAAACTTATTAAATGTAGAGTATCAATGTCTTTAGGTAGTGATCAAAAAAATGCCATGAAGGCTATCTCTAACAGTACGATCAAAATATTTCTGATTGTATATGAAGCACATTCTGCCCTATGATTGCACCAATGTACACAATTATGATTTAATAAAATTATTTAAAAATAAATAAATAAATACTAAAATAAAATAAGGAGGTCTTATTAGTTTTGCATATTCCTTACCTTTATCTTGCTAAACTGGAATGAAATGAACGTAGTGATTACCAATAGTTTTCTGGTCTCCTATGAAAATAAGACATGAATTTAGAAGAAAAAAGTCTGAAATGTTCTGCTTCCCCACTTGTAACTGATAATGAATCAGGATTATACAATCTTTTTTTTTCCCCCTCTGCTGCACATTAGAAGAATAAGAGTTGTCTTGGGCCACACATTAAATACATAAGCACTAATGAAAGCTGATAAGCAGAAAAAGTTCCATGCATAATTTTCATAATATCCAATCCCATAGATAAGCAAAAAAAATTTTTTTAAGCCCCACAAAACTAGCATGTAGCCCACAGCCCACAAATCTTTTTCCTTCTAGCAGTTTTGTGGGGCCACTCATTCAGAATGGTACAAATATCTCAGCTTACATTGCACTTATTCTCATTTGATAATTGGTTTTACATAAAAGTTAAGCTTTTTTCTTAAGCAAAACATATATGGATTTATGCATCATAAGTGTTCTTGGAGGTGCAAAGAAACACGTGTTCTTCCTAGTGTGCTGAGAGAAGATTCCTCCAAAAAGGGATTCTCTCCATTTGACCCACTCAGTTTCTCTAACTTCTGTGCTAGAACAACCACATTCCGTGTGATCATTTTATTATTTTTTTTTTGGTATATTTCTTTCATTTATTCCATTGGTAGATCCAGAAAGTGACTCACTGACATATCACTCAGAAGGTCAGAACAAGGGCAACTCTACAATTGTTCTTTTGCTTAAAAGAAACACTTTGCACACCTCTAAAATTGAGTTTGGTGATTTTTAATAAGTTTTCAATTTTATTCAAACAGTTAAATTAAATGTTCATGTAGTTGATTGGTTTAGTAAGTTGTTCAATGCTCTAGCCATTTTCTTATGCACTGACATAGTAAATAAAAAATATGTCCTTCAGGCTTGGCACCCATAGCTCAGCAGTTAGGGTACCGGCCACATACACCAGGACTGGCAGGTTTAAACCAAGCCCAGGCCTGCTAAACAACAACGACAACTACAACAAAGAAACAGCTGGGTGCTGCAGCGAGCACCTGTAGTCCCAGCTACTTGGGAGGCTGAAGCAAGAGAATTGCTTAAGCCTAAGAGTTTAAGGTTGCTATGAGCTGTGATGCCACAGTACTCTACTAAGGGTAACATAATGGAACTCTGCCTCAAAAAAAAAAAAATGTCCTTCAAATAATCTGTGACTCTCAGTATAATAATTTATCTTGGTAACAAAAGAAAGATTTTGAACATATTGGAGGCCAAAAAATCTACTCTCATTTTATAATACTACAATTCACTTATTTTATGAATTAACCTTTAAGAACTCTCTTTTAATCTTCATTTCTCTAAATGTTCTTTAAGCGCACAGTATATTTTGATTATCACCATATTTCTATTTTTCTATTCATGTATATTTCCCTTACTTGTTTGTGATCTTCACCTCTTTTTTTTTTTTTTTTTTGAGACAGAGCCTCAAGCTGTCACCCTGGATAGAGTAATGTGGCATCACAGCTCACAGCAACCTCCAATTCCTGGGCTCAAGCGAGTCTCCTGCTTCTGCCTCCCATGTAGCTTGGACTACAGGCACCTGCCACAATGCCTGGCCTTTTTTTTTTGGTTGCAGCTGTCATTGTTGTTTGGCGGGCCCAGGCTGGATTCGAACCCCCCAGCTCAGGTATACGTGGTTGGCGCCTTAGCCACTTGAACCACAAGAGCCAAGCCATCTTCACCTCTTAATATCCCTTATATTCCTTTCCAGAAATTACAGATTCTCTTTTTTTTTCTACTTTGAATAACTGCTCCAGTTCTTTCTCATTTTTAACCTTGTGGAGTGTAGTCAGGCATCTCTTTACTGAAATCCCAAGAATAAATGGAATATTTTCTAATAAATGCATTCAATTAGATTCTAAAAGCCATCATTCTTTAGCAAAAATAACATATAAAAATTAGAGTAGACCTAAATTTATATTTTCTAAATATAAGCTGAAAAGAATGAAAATATACAAATTCTTATGAATAGTGCCTGCATGTGAATTTTTATCAACAATGACTCCATTGACCCTTTGTCTATACCTGGAAGCTATCTGAATTGTGTCCATGGACAGTTTGTGTACTTCAGCTTCACCAAACTGTGAGGTATCTACAAATAATGGTTTAGCCAATCCTTTATCATTGATGATAAGAGAGAAGAATTTGCATTTTCAAAAAAATAAGATATTTATTTCTGTTATTCATTCCTCAAAAGCAATTAGTCCCTACCATTCCCTAGAACATTAGTTTGGGAGGGATTTGACAGTGAGCTTGATGGTCAAATTCCTTGACCTCGCAAAAGGTACAGCCAATTGAAATTTATATCCTAACATTATTCATTTGATTTTCTGTCAATCTTCCTTCCTTTATTTGTAAGTTGCACCTATGCAGCTTGTGCTTAGTTTCAAAAATTAAAAGAATGAAAATGACTGTTTTTAGAATTTTGTAATGCCCCTTGAAATAATAAGAGTAAGGTTGCCAGAAGTCCCTGTTCAATTTGAATTTCAGATGAACAATAAATAACTTTCAATATAAGTATGTCCCATGCAATATTTAGGTGTGTTCTAAATTAGATAGTGGGCTTTGCAGTTAGAAGGCTTATGCAAGAGTATTTGGGAAGATAGGCAGTGTTCAAAACAAGACAGATCACCATCAGTGTTTTGAGTGGGAAGAGTGTTTGAAATGGGCCGAGATTGCAAGTGCAGAGCTGGTGGCAAGGCTTGCCTGAGGGCCAGGATTCAGAGATAGGGGTCAAAATAGAGCAAAGTTATTAGTGGGCTCAAGCCATTCAGGATGGGCTCAGGGAAGTTCATGGTCAACGTTAAATGAGTTAGCAAGGACTTTCGTAACTAACCAAGGCATACTGAGACTTTCTTAACCACTATAAGAAAGCCAGATGAGCAGAAGCTGAGGTCTAGCTCTGACATGGTGCTAAGTATCAGTCCCCATGAGCTGTTTCGGTAAGAGGCTGTATTTACCTTAGACCTTTTCTGTATAAGCAGGTACAAGTCTTCCATAGACAACTCTTTTACTGTGTCCACATTTCCTAGGAGTGTGTTTGTTAAGGCAGGTCAGTAGCCTATGTTTGTGTTGGATACTAGTTTCTCTGTCCTGAGACCTCAGCTGGGACTCTCAGAGGCCAAGTCCTCCGATTTCCTTTTAGCCTCCTTCACCGTACTTCTTACTCTAGCCCCACTCCACCCTCCTCCCCACCACCCATCCCTGCCCCACACATCCTGGGCAAAGGGCCAAGCTTACAAAACTAGTTTTTGATCAGGGTTTAGATTGTCATTGCCTATAAAAATGTCTCTGAATCAACAATCGTTGTTCTGTGCAACTGTATTTGGCTCTAAACTACTACGTGTGCTTAGAAGAAGTTCTCACTGGAAACAGACCTGTGCAAGTAGACTGGGCATGATGTAAATATTCTCAGTCAATAGGGGAAATATTTGGGAATGATTCTTTTATGGTCTCCTTATCAAAACTTTTAAAATTACCGGTCTCTGATGTTAAGTTGCCCAGTTTTAGAAGGCCATGTACAGTGCTATTTGATTCTGCAGGATTGTCGGGCTGTCTAATGTGTGCACGGGGATTCTCAATCCAGGCATTGGGAAATTAGTGGGGGTGCTTTGAGGTTATCACGATCTCTTGGGAGCAATACTGGCACTGAGTGGATAGGAGCCCATGATGCTAAACTTCCTACACACTTAAGATAAAAATCCTGCACAATTCCAAAAACTGTCCTGCCTGGAATTCTCCCAGAACTGCCATGATTGGCAATACTTGTAGTGACCACTAGTCAACTTCCAGTTGCTTTCCCACTAGTAACTGTTCCAACCATTTTCTGCTCTTCTCAAATTCACTCAAGATTATCCGCTATTCCAGGTGATTTCATATCCTTATTTCCTTGGGTTTTTCATATCAGTCAACAACAATGTAGTCAAATTAATTCCCTCTGCCCCTTACTATTCATCTGTGTCCTCCCTGTGCTCCTTCCTTTCTGCTCAGATGAAGAAACTTTTTTCTCTCAATGATGACAGCAGCTCTACCCAAGGTTTGGTTCCATCCTACCCTGCTCCATCACCAACTCTGTCTCTGACATCTTTATTTTTTTTTTTCTTTTGAGACAGAGTCTTATTCTGTTACCCACATTCGAGTGTCATGGCCTTAGCCCAGCTCACAGCAACCTCAAATTCCTGGATTGAAGAGCTCCTCTTGCTTCAGCCTCCTAAATAGCTGGGACAATGGCTGGCTAGTTTTCTATTTTTGGTAGGGATGGGGGTCTCACTCTTGCTCAGGCTGGTCTTGAACTCCTGAGCTCAGGTGATGTACCTGCCTTGGCCTCCTAGAGTGCTAGGATTACAGGCATGAGACACTGCACCTGGCCCGTCTCTGGTATCCTTAATGCATTTCCAGTCCCTTCTTCCCCTTAGAAAAGTGCTTGAGTATTCCAATTCCAGACATGAAATAAAAGCAAAAACAAAACCTCATAATCTGCCCTTGCCCCCTCACATAAATGTTCCCTACCATGTCTTCAGTGGCGGGCTCAGCTTCTGTAAATGGTTTAATGCAGTCACTGCCTCTATTTTTTCAGCATCTACTGGCTCTTGAATCCCTTGTAATATGGCTTTCAGCCTCCAAATTCTGCTCTCTTGAAGGTTGCCTCAGTGACCAGTTGCCAGAAACACTCACTCTTTCTCACTCTTCAGATTCCTTAGACTTTTCTGCATATTTGGATCCTTGATAGAGCCCCGTCAAAGATCATTCCACCTCCGTTTGCTTCAGTTTACCTCTTAACGTTCCCAAGAAGACAGGGCCAGTGCCCTGTGAGCCCCTTTATTCTCCTGCACTCCACTGTAGTCTTTCTCTCTGCACAGCTGCCCAGGATCCGGATTCTTCCATCTGTGGGGTTCCTTTTCCTCATCTCATTCTCATCCCATGCACTGAATACGGGTATTGGCCCCTTCCACTGACTATCCTCAGCCTTCTTCTTAACTAAGTGAATGTCCTCAAATCTACCAACATGGCTAGCCAGAAGCCCTCTCTCGAACTAAGCCAGACTGCTGGCTGCCTGACAGATAATCCCACCAAGATGGCATACTGCCACACCCTAAATTCAACAAAATGGCACCTAAAATGTGTTTGCACCTTTCTTTATCATACCTTAAGCTTGGTGAGTGTTTTGTTTTGTTTGTTTTTTTTCTGTAGAGACAGAGTTTTACCTTATAGCCCAATGGTACAGTGCCGTGGCTCACACGGCTCATAGCAACCTCCAACTCCTGGGATTAGGCGATTCTCTTGCCTCAGCCTCCCGAGTAGCTGGGACTATAGGTGCCCGCTACAACGCCCGGCTATTTTTTTGTTAGTTTGGCTGGGGCTAGGTTTGAACCCGCCACCCTTGATATATGGGGCTGGCGCCCTGCCCACTGAGCCACAGGTGCCACCCTGGTGAGTGTTTTTGTACATAACTTTCTCCTGAGAGAGACAGCCTGAGAACTTGCTAAAGGCAAGAATTATTTATTTTTTTTACTCTAACATCTAGCTTTGTGCTTTAAAAATATTAATTAGATGACAAGGAGAAGTGAGTGAAGACTTGAAGTTCCTTTAGAAAAGGTTTCATACCTGTGGTCCAGTGCCTAGCACAGTGCTTGGCACAACTGTAGGTAATAAACAGGTATTTTTTGAGTGAATCTCTCTTCTGTTCTTCCAAAGCCACCACTTTCTGTTTTCTTTCCTGTCAATGTCAATGATACCACCATTTTCCTCGTAACCCAAATTGCAAACCTCAATCTTCTCTGACCTTTCCCTGGTCACCAAATCCAGTGAGTCATTAAGTCTAGTAAGTGTGCCTCAAAGATTTTAAATATTTCACTTTTATTTCATTTTCCCTGTTGCCATGCTAATACATGCTTTCACTTATACCAGTATCTCCTAATCTGTTCTCTCCCAGTCTACTAGAGGTTCATTGAGGGTTTGTAAAGAAAATGAGGAAGAAAAAAAAAAAATGAGCAAAAGAAGGTTTGGAAGTAGATATTGGGTCAGATAAAAGTAAATAGATTCTTTTTCTGAGTACTCCCTCTAAAACTTTAATTATCTAAAATTTATTGCAACTATCTCTTAAGAGGAATAAAATACATGAGGTTTTCAAATGTATTTTTATAATGGAAGCATTTTTCTGATGCAACATACATTAGCATCTCCAGAAAGAGAGTTCCATAGCACATAAGTTTAGGAAACGTTGAATTAGACTATTGTAATAGCATCCTAATCGCTGTCCCCGAGTTTAGCAACTGTTGTTTCCAAATCTATCATTAAAAAGAATGCTTAAATGAATCTTCCTGAAATGCAACTCTGCTAAACTATTATAACCTTGTTCCCCTACCCCCAGGAAATAATTAATGACTCTCAGTGACTTGCCTAATAAACTTTCCAGTGTCTAGTTCTTGTTAGAATGGTGCACTAACCTGGAAAAGGTAAATAACTTACAAATCTCTGGCTTGGGTACTCAAACTGACGGAGTCTTGCCAGAGAGAAGAAGAGCTCTGGAGTGTGTTGCACTAACAGTTAAATTCTTTGA
>CAUYON010108703.1:0-19714 GCA_963573935.1 Arctocebus calabarensis
GGGAACACACCTACGGTGCATCTTAGCAGGGTACTGGCGAAACTTATTAAAGGTAGAGTATTAATGTCTTTATATAGTGATCAAGGAAATGTCATGAAGGATATCTGTAACAGTATGATCAAAATATTTCTGAATGTATATGAATTGTGCCCTGTGATTGCACCAATGTACATAATTATGATTCAATAAAATTATTTAAAAAAAAATCATAAGAAAACAGATGTTACATATATAATTCAATGTGTACAACACATTTTAAAGGACAAGTATCCACGTCCTACATATAAAAAACTGAGGTTAAGAAACATGTTAAAGACCCTAAACTATACACAAGAGGGTGTATGTCTCTGAACTGGTCCCAAGTCTTTCAAACATACTTCCTTTGAGCACCTGGAAACTATGCTATATTTCTTTTCAAGATTTTAAATAGTATTTATTTGTTTTGTTTTTGTTTTTCTGGAGAGAGTCTCACTTTGTCACCCTTGGTAGAGTGCTGTGGCGTCATAGCTCCCAGCAATCTCAAACTCTTGGGCTCAAGCGATTTTCTTGTCTCAGCCTCTTGAGTAGCTGGGACTACAAGTGCCCGCCACAATGACTGGCTATTTTTAGAGATGAGGTCTCACTCTGGCTCATGCTGGTCTCAAACTTGTGAGCTCAGACAATCCTCCCACCTCAGCCTCCCAGAGTGCTAGGATTATAGGCGTGAGCCACCGCGCCCCTGGCCCTTAAACAGTATTTTAAAAAGAATGCTATTAAAATACTGAATGGTGTGGCAAGTAAGGCAATGGAATCTAGACTAATTTTCTAAATAAATTTATTGGGAAAAATAAGAAAGATAATGTGAGGAAAGTATTTATAGACCCCGAAGAGTGAATCATCAAAGAGAATATTGTCTATGAATCAAAATTGTGAGCCTGATGCCAACATGATTTTGAAATTTTTATAAAAGTTCCTCGATAACCCAATAAATGTGGGATGACACAAATTTAAAAATGAGACCATTGACTTAATACATCATACAAAGTTGTTAAATTCTGTTAAGTAAATTCTCTTTCGTGTACAAAAAAAAAAATACCAAGTGCTACTTAGAAAGATTTCTACTGGCATTTAGAGTTTGCTCTCAAGTATCCAGAAAATGCAATAATTGAGAACTACAATTCACCATTTTTGTGTTAAAACATGGCTTTAAAATAGGCCAGGAGCATATCAAGTTTATGGCTGGCATGAATAGGAAGGGATCAGTGGTAAATCTAAAAATAGCACAATCAGCTGCTGATTCATGAAATTGTCCCAGTAGCTCACCTTCTTCTGATGACCTTCACCTTCCCTTTCCCATGCAGATTGAGCTGTAAAGATACTCATCACCATGTTCTTTATTCTAATAATGCTAAAAATACTTAAATTGCCAAGAACAAGGCATCGATTTATTAAATAATACTGTATGTACAAAATATGTGGGGAATACAGCAATTTAAATTTGGATGTAAGATTTTATGCCTTGATATGGGAAGGTATTTCTATGAATTAATAAATAGAAACAAAAAAAGTTTGGAAAGAGGAGAAATAGAATATGCCAGGGAAAATTACTAAGGACTATCATTTGCTTCAAATGGCACCCAGTGAATTTCTATGTATAAATGTAGTGATTCTATTTTCATGTGTGCCAGTAAATGCTTGAAAAGAAGAAAAAGAGGTGAAATAGATTTAGAGCAGTCTGAACAATTTAAAGAGCACCGATTTTCAAAGAATCGTAGGATTCAGAGAGAACATTGAACATGTAGTCCAAACTTCCTTTATCTGCCTTGTGGCAATTGAAATTGAGTGATTTGCTCTATGTCACATATCTTGCTATGACAGACATGAAATTTGAGGCTTCTAACAGCATTCTATGAATTCTATTTCCCTATCGTGGTTGACCTGACAGATGCATCCATTCTGGACGTTTTAAGCATGTGTGAAAATCAATGCATTTCCAAAGCTTGAAAATATTTACCTCTATGGAAGGTAACTAGTATTTTAATAGCAGGCGGTTTGGGAAATAGTGTATATGTGATAATTTTGTTGGTCACTTTTTCAATTAATGACCTTGCAAAAATTGCTTAAATTTTTCAGCCTCAGCTACAGTGCTTGCAAAATGAAAGGATTACTGACTAATCCACAGGGTTATTTTGAGGCTTAAAGGAGATAAATTTGCCACTAGTCCTCAGCCTGTACATAGTGACTATTCAATCCATGCCAGTTTCTTTCCCTGCCTCTGCCTGCATTGCTTATGAAAAGACCAGTTCAGTCATATTCTAGCCTTTTGTTATGGGCTGAAATGTGCTCTTCCCACCTCAAAATCTACATGCTGAAGTCCCCGGCAGATTTCTGTTATTTAAATCACTCAGTTTGTGGGACTTTGTTATGGCAGCCTTGAGAAACTAATACATCTGTATTTCTTGAATGGACCATTACTGATAATGACACGTCTTGGGGATAATTCTTTGGCAGTCAGTTCTTACCAAAACTTGTAAGGTCTTTGTTTTCAAATTTCAAGGCAAGTAGATCCAAAATCCCTTTCACTCAACTTTTAACATACTTTTTCAAAATTGGAGAAGGCTAAGGAGCCTCTTCAATAATGGGGTTCTCGTTCCCGTCTTCCAATGTCTTATTAAACCTAGGCTCTTTCTACAGGTTATAAGTTGGTGGAATAGGTAGATGACAGAAGGATCTAGATCAAGTTTATACACATATAATCTATTTCTAAATCTATTCTGCTTTTGAGGAATCATAATACCACAAACTTGTTCCCACCATTTATCAAAATCTTGCTGGAAACACCACTTTAATAGAATTATCATGACACACAGTATTTTGCCATGTATAAGGCACACTCATATTTTTTACCCAAATTTTCAAAGAAAAAAATATCTTTGGTTTTAATTTTTATTTAAATTAGTATTTATTTACATTTGGTACTTTTTTGTATTATGAAGGAATTTTAGCACCTGTTTCTTAACATATTATGATACAAGAAATTGTATGTAACAAATAATTTTAAAGCATAAGAATAGATATAAAGTACAAGACATTTTATGTACTGGTAACAAATTTATGATATTTATGCTCTTGTCACTGTCAATATCTGAAGTATTGTCTTCTTCAATTTTTATATTATTAATGTCTTCTGAAGAGTCATCTTCCTCATCCTGGTCAATTTTATTGTCTTCAGTTCCATCCGTAGCACTGCTGAAGCCATATTTTTTAAACAATTTCACAATCACTCCCTTCTTGATACAGTTTCATGATTTTAGGATCTAATCACAAACCTGGGTGATGGATGCTTTCTTGATTCTGCCTACAGGTTTTAAATCATTATCAAATGACTACATTTCCGTTGTCCATTCTTCCTTCATTACAATCTTAAGGGATCTGTTTACTGGCACATCCAGAGGTTGCAATTGGCTGGTCAGTCCACCAGGTATTATAGAAAGTTGGGGCTTTCAAGTCTGCTACAAATGCTTTACATATTTTTCAAATGATTTTTCAATAACTCTTGTAAAAATAGCAGCTAGGTTGCTAGCTCCTGCCTACAGTGTACAAAGAGAAGCACCTTGGTCTTTATCAGCCTAAAGTGCTTTCATTGTAAATTTTTCATAAGTTCAACAAAACTGATTACCATATTCCAGGGTATTATTTTGCATATGGATATTATTATTGCTTTTAATGTATAAGCATAAATAAAAAATTACAAACATTTGTATAGATACAGAATTAGTATTGCCTATGAATAATGCATATCCTTATTTTTCCCTCAAAATTTGGGCAAAACTGTGTGAATTATTCATGGCAAAATACAGTACTCTCTCATGAAATTCTATTTACCATAATTTGCCAACATTTAATTTACTGTTAGGCAATTGATATCCCTCTCCTCCAATAAAGCTTTCCCTATGTTTAGACTATTCCCTTGAGATAGTGTACCAGTAGCACAATTACCAGGCCAAAGGTTATAAACATTTTTAATATTCTCCATACTTACGGCCAAATTGCTATGCAGAAAACCTTGTTATTCTTTCTTTTTAGGTTTAATCAGAGGCCCATTCATGGTAGCACGATAAAGAAATAAGGTCATGGAAAGCATTGGAAGCATTAGTGTTCAACTGGCTCAAGCAGATAACAAATATCACCTCACAAAAAAGCTCAAAGCCATGCATGGCATTTGCATAATATGTGGCTGAATAAAGACCTCTCTGGCTCACAACCTTTTTGGTACCCAGCGTTTAAACGTACTATAGCCTATTAAATTGTCAAGTACTGAACAGAAGGCGTCTCTATCCTCTTTGCTCTTGGAGATGTTTCTCCTGCACACTTGAGGGCTCAGTTCAGAGATAATTTTTGAATAAACTGTTGTCACTTGAAAATAAACAGACTGGACAATGTATGGCCTAGTTGGAAGACTGAGAAATAAACAATCTAGGATATGCTTCGTTCTTGTCTTTGTAACCTTTTTGGAATGTGTCTTCCAGATAGTTCCTTTTCTTCCCCAAAGCAGGAGGTTTCACTTAAAATGAAGCTGTTGATTTGTTTCTGGAAGACCCTTTTCTGAGAACAGTAGCAATGAATGCCTTTGGAGCCCTGCTTCGAAGAAACCAATTTGTCCTCCTGGTACTCTTTCTTTTGCAAATTCAGAGTCTAGGTTTGGACATGGATAGTCGTCCTACCACTGAAGTCTGTGCCACACACACAATTTCACCAGGACCAAAAGGTGAGGAAAGAAACAGAAATTTTCATATACAATAAATGTGATTTCTTTCCATATTGCCCAACTTCATCCCAACTTTCAATGACTTTCTTTTCTCTTCTCCCTAGCTTTCTCCCACTATCATTCTATTTTGGAAAATCAAAAGAATTTTTTCCAAACCTAATCTGTTTAAAGCTCTCCCTTGATGTTAGGCAGAGAACGTTGGGAGGGGGAAACCCAGGGTGGGAATCTGAAAGAATGCCAGGGCAGGGGGGAAATTCCCTCTTCCATTCTGCTCCAGGGGAAGACACACAATGAAGGCCTTGGTCTTCAGGAATCCTTTCTTTAAAAGCATCTCTATTCTTGTGCTGCTTTTATCCAACTCCTTTCTCATACTGATGCTGGTAAAGTTATTTAGGCAAAAGGTCAGTAAAGTACAAATTATGTCGTAATTAATTAATAATATATAAATTATATGTATAAGTTAAAATTCTGTATTTCTTAAATTAATGGGCTCCTGGGTTCCATTGTAGAGGACAGGAAATTTTTGTCAAGCATGGGAGGTAGTATATAATGAACATTGCGTTATTTAAAAGTGGAATCCTTGGGGTCAAGTGCCTTCAGCTGAGGAATGGTAGAATATTGTGAGATTTTTTTCAAGTAGAGCCGAGGTCCAAACACACTTTAAAGCAACTAGTTGAGAGAAAATCTGTTTTCCTGGTTTCAGTTCTTACTCTTTTGTTCTGAAAGTGGTCACTGCACTGCAGATTGGTGCTACCTTATTAGTAATTCATGCTATGTTTCCCCAGGATATAGGGTGAAAGAACTGCAGCTACTTAAAATTTTAAGTAGAAAAGAATCTTTCAAAAAAAAAAATCAAAACTGCATTGCCCTATGCTTGTCAGTTATTTAATTGTGTATTGCTTAAAGTGCATTTTTCTTAATCAGTGAATTAATTTTCCTCTAAGATTGCAATCCAAGTTTTAACCTTTGATACGATAAAATAAATGCTGGAAGGAACAGTGAGACCTTAGAGCTTCCAAATAATTTCTTGGGTGAATAAATGAATAATGTGAGGGCAAACATTCAGAAAAGAAAGTTTCTATTAGAAATACAGTATTTACTTAAATGCATTGCTGGACTTTTCATAGAGTGTAAGGAAGTTTGTATTATTCCTGGGGTGTCATGGGAGGTGCTGAAAACTAAAGCAGGGGGAAATGCATTTGAGAATAGCACTGTTAAACAATTTTTCTTGCAGAGAAGCTGGAACTTTCAAATTGGAAAAATGGGCAAAGCAATGTTAATGTCCAAAATAAAATGTGTCCTAATTCAACAAAGTCATATACTCCAATCTAGCCAACATATATTGAATACCTGCTAAGTGTCAAGCACTATGGTATTGTAGGCACAAGAATTACATAAAATCATTGTGCCCCATGATTGCACTAATGCACACAGCTATGATTTAATAAACAAAGAAAAAAAGAATTACATAAAATAATATGCATGCACTAGTGGTAGACACAATGGAGAGATAAATCATGTAGGAGGGAAACTGAGGGCCAAGGAGATTTTCTGAGAAAGGAATTATTGAGCTGAGCCTTGGATCTGACTCTCTTAGGCAGCTGAGGAAGGAATGTATTCCAGGGAAAGGACAGAGCTTGCCAAAACCAAGAAGAGAAAACCCGTAGAATGTGCTTGGTAAAGAATCCCACTAATTCTTGCCTTTGAGAGTTTACATTGAATAGATAAAAATCTTAAATCCTTCCAACAAAAAACAAGAAGTATACTTTTAAATGTTTTTGAAAGCCACTTAGATTCTTTTTATCACTTCAACGCATATGCAATTGATGTTTTTTTGAAAAACAGAATTATTATCGAAAGTCTTCCTACCTTTGTATTTTTTCAACCTAATGAAAATCTTCTCCCTTCCTATTAGAAATCCTAAGATTTCAAGCAATGGAAATCTCCTTAACTTTCTTCCTGATTATGTTTAGATACTATGAGATGATTACCAGCCAAAATGTGGCAGAATGAAAAAGTATGTGTGCTCCTTGGGAGATGGACTTGGGGAGAAGTGCTTTGGAATACCAATTGTAGAACTAAGTCTGTTACGGACTCAGGTGTGATTTCTTCTTTCCCCAGCACCTGGGAACAGTACATCAAATGGACTAAATTTTCTCCTTAGTAGAAAAATTCTATGATTCTGGCCTGTCCTGAATAGCTACCAAATTCCAAGTAGCATGTTAGATGCTAAGGGTTGCTAAGAAAAGAAAACGATCCTAGGACCTGTATCTATGTATCAAGTTTGGCAGTAGATTGTAAACTCTTGAGGTCAGCACCTAGTTGTTTTTTTCTTTGCAAATTGCCTACACATGCAAACAAGCTTATTCCTCACTGCCTTTCCTCTGCTCTAGGACTATCTCAGATGATGCATGATATCTTCTCTTAATATACAAAGTGCAGGTGGTGCCTGTGGCTCAGGGAATAGGTTGCCAGCCCCATATACTGGAGGTGGCAGGTTCAATCCTGGCCCCAGCCAAAAAAACCTGCAACAGTACCAAAACAAACAAACAACAACAACAACAAAAAAAACAAAGTGCTATCTACTCTACCTCATTCCCTCATGAATACTGGGACAGCCTCACCCCATCCCCAAATAAGAAAGATGTGTACATTTAGCTCTACAAAATAAAAACAAAAAAGGATGGCTAAGTAAACATTTAAAGGGCTGGGTTATAGCTTTTGTTCAATTACATTTTTACCTTAGATCAAAATGGTCTATTTATTTCTCCATGGATGTTCATCTCATTACCATATTTACTAGCACTGCAACACAGTGCTCAGAAATTTCTCTAATAGATACTCTGGGAAACACAGATGATGAAAGGATCGGCTTTTCCCTTATTCATTTGGGAGAGTGGAAACTAAATAAATTATTCTGAAGTGCAGATGAAAAACCAATAATGCTAACTAATTGTAGAATATATTGACCAATATGTAGCTATTACCTCCCAAGCATGGCTTAACAGAAAGAAAGGCACTGATTTGTTTGATCTACAGTATGTTATTATGTCTATTACGCTTCAACTTCCTGATGTGCAAAATGTGCCTTCATCACAGATCTGCTTTAAGAATAATATGAGGTAATCAATGTGAACTTTAAGCTGTATGGAGGTCATAAATAGATATTTAACAAATTCTATTTTATCTTTCCTTTCTCTTCCTATAGTCTAAATCTGTTGAGTGACAATTTTGGGAATAAGTTATCAAAACTTCTTGGTTACGAGCCATCATTATTTTTATTTCTGTGCCTTGTGTTTATTGTTTTATGCCGCTTAGTAGAAAAATGTCCTCTCTCCCCCTACCTTCTTCTCACTCCTTCCCCCCAGGAAACTTCATTGTTTCTTTAAACAATTTATGTGAAATTCTGACCTCTAGTGGTTTTACTCGAAAACAACAAGGACAAAATACGTACAATGATTATGTATCCATAAAAATTTTAAAGAAAAATAAAGTACAGAGAAAGCTAGAAAATAAATCTTTAGAAGAAATGTTTGAAATAATTTTAAAATCAGCAATAAATACTTGGATAATTTTAAAATCAGTAATAATAATTTTAAAATCAGTAATAAATACATGTTTTACAATTTTCAAGAAACTTTAAAATACATTGTCTCATTCAATTCCCATAATTTCTCTGTGTGGTAGCAATTTCTTTACATTGAGACCTAAGGAAACAATCCCAGTGAGGCCAAAAAAAGGACCCAGCATTTTTCAGTAAGTAGAGAGACATGCAAATGGAACTTCATCCTGGCCCACTGGCTGCTGGTGTCACTTCACAACACCCTCCTAGTTTATTCTAGTTATTTGCCAGCTTTGAAAATACTGTCCATCAGCCACTTCTGAATGATTAAAAACTGGACAGGAACATGCCTCAAAATACAACATTGTGCAATCGCATAGCTTGACATTGTGTTGGGAACTAAACATGCTGACTGCGAAGGCATGTCTTTTCTTCAGTAAGTAACTTTATTAATTCATTTGCTTGGAAATTAATGCCATTTCACCCTGTTGCTTACTTGACTATTGTTAGCTTTTTAGCAGAACCTCTTTTCTATCATTGATTTTTTTTTGTGTATGGCCTACAGGGCCCTTTTTGATCCAGCTTGCCCTGACTTCTTCCACACCAGCTCAAAGTGCTTTTCTACCAGCAGTTTCTCTGGGAGTCTTAGAGTTGCCTCTTCTTCCTGACTCAGGAGCTTGGCTTTTTATGTTCCTTTTTCCTGGTGCCACCTAATCACAGACCTCCCCACAGATAGTTCCTTGTCTTCATCGAACTCTTAGGTCAAATGCCATTTGGGCTTCAAGGCCCTGCCTAAATACTTTGTACTTCCCAAGACATTTCACTGTTTCCACATGACTCACTACTACATGAAAATCTTGGGTCTTTATACAATGATAGTTGATCCTAGAATTCAAGGTGGATACATGCCCGCCTTGCTGAGTGTGTTTTTCTAAGCCTGGAAGAGTCCCTGACACAGAGTGAGGGCTCTATAAATATTTTTTATTCAATAAGTTAAACCGAATTTTCCAAGAACCCCCCCCAACATAGTTACAAGAAACCCCCCCTCCCCCCAGCTTTAGGCCCTGAACTATTAATACAACTCCTTTAAAATATCCTCTAAGTATGTCTTGTAGTTCCTATAAAGTGTAGCACATGTTCCCAAAAAAGGACTGCTTCTGGGGGCCGTTGTTACATTGTCATTGAGCACTTCTCCAATGGCTAAAGACCCTCCCTGCCAGTGGCCATTGCTTCTCCCTTAATTACAACAGCGTCACTACTTCCCACGTTTCCCATCTGTGGATAACCATCATAACTCTTTCATATACATAGCCTGTGATGAGGTCACAGGGCAGAGAAAGGTTGTTTCCCTTTCAGGATGACTCTAAGGACACCATCCATCAGGGTAGGAGAGGGGGTTGCTAACACACATCGAATAGTTGCAATTGCCCAGGCATTGTGTGAGCACTTTATAATTGTATTTGAATTTAATTCTCCCCATGGACTTTGAAAAAGAAAACACTGTAATTCCCATTAGACAGATGAAGAAACTGAACTATGACTTATTAAGTCACTGACCCAAGGTTATAGAGCTGGGAGGGGTATGTTGGAAGTCATTTCAATTCTATCTGAACTCTGTATCTCAGCTGACCTGCTAAACCCTCTAATAAGCCAGAAGGGCCCCTGAGCAGCATCAGCTGTCCCACAGTATTTGATGGGGTAGATGAATAACTACTTCAGTATTTGCCTAAAGCTCCCCTTGATCCTGATGGAACTCATGCATGGATAGATACGGGACACATCTGAGTGTTAGACAATGCAAACTGTGCACAATTACCCCTGCTCTTTGGTAAGACGGGCTATGCCATGAGAGAAGCCTTGGAGAGCTCACCCCCATTCTACAGGGTAATTGCTTCCTCAGCAAACCTCTTACTCACTGGAAAATGGACTTTTATTTTAGGATCCATTATTTTATTGGACATGGCTCTGAATCCCAGCAGTTGACACATTTGAGTTACTTCCCAAGATATTTCTGAGCCACTAACACGAGTAAGCCTTTTGGTGTCTTCCCCTTACAGATGGGCACTTATGGAATATCTAGCTCTCCCCCACATTTGATTGAAAGTCTTACTACTTGCAAAGTAACTCTTGGAGAATTATTTAACCCCAGTTATTTTTACTTAACTAAAAACTGAGGTCCAGAGAAGAAAAATCATTTGTTCTAGGTCACAGAGCTGCAGGGCTAGAGCTAGAACTCTGGTTCCATGTTTCTGGACTGGTCCTTGATCTGTTCCCCCATTGCATCATTTTTCATCACCTATATCTTAGAATGATCCTTCCATTTGTATAAATTAACATTAGAAAACAAGTTTTGTGACATTTACACATACACTGGGCATAGAATCACTCTAACTCAATCACTGTGGTACAGGTTAAGCTACTGATTCTTGTCTGGTGACTTTATCACAAAGGGAAATCATGTAGACATTTTCCTAAAACCTTTTTGTTACATGTATTAATTCACTTGATTCTTTCATTATGTGTTTTAATGTGGATTTTATTCATAAAGACAAACCAATATTTCAAGTGGTTTCACATTTTTTTAATATTTATGTTCCAGTGTATGGATATTCAGAACTGTTTTTTTAATCCCCTTTTCCCTTTAGGTAGATGCCAAGAAGATATTTCAAGTCTAGGTCAAGAAGGAAAAATAAAATGTCAATCAATCAAAGTATAGGCGCAGATGAGTCAGGAGGTGCCGAATGGTAATGATTAAAAAAAAAGGTTATCAATTCATTTTAATAAGGGCATATTCTCTACCCATGCCATTTCTCTTCTGACATTTTTATGTAATAATTTGGGTATCAGCTACTAGTAGGGACCATTGTAACAGGCACCTGCATTTTGATAAAGATCATGAGCCTTGGAGATGACACATATGATATTGAATTTGAACTCTGCCACTCCCCTGGCTATGTGACCTTAAACCTCCATGTCCTTAGCTTTAAAAAGGAGATCATATTGTACACCTCAGATGCCTATCTTGAAAATTAAAACATGTTTGGCATATACCATAGGTATATAATTATTTCTTTCATTAGCTTTCATTGCTGTTACTGGTCACCATAAGCTTTCTCTCTCCCCACATCTGTAAAGAAAGGTTCATAGATTGGAAAGGTGGCTCCCCAAATAAAAAAAAAAAAAATCTACCAAGAAAAGGCAACCCTTTCTGATACTTGCTGCAGTTTCCTGCCTGTTTTCAATACCACTCCAAGGTCAGCTTTCATTCATCAAGGTCTCATCAACTTGAATTTCTCTTCCCTCATATTGCCTCCTTTTTGCAGTGCTTCAAAGGAGCCTGGTGTTCCTTGTACAATGGAAATATGACAGAGTAAATACCTCCAGGGTTGTAATGGGGATAAATAAGTTAAGACTACCAAACTAAGCCTTAGCTTTCTCATAGTAACACGGGGAAGATAATAGTGTAACTGCTTTATGGAGTTGTCTTGAGGAAAAATGAGTTACTTAGCACACTCTTTGGCCCTATCTCAGGGACCCTGTAAATATGAGCAAACCATAGATAGGTTATCAAAATCCAGGAGAAAATGAACTTATTTTCTGGTATTAGTTCTTTTTCTTTTTTTCCTTCCTTTAAGAAATATTTTCCTTTAGTCTGTGCCGCAGGCAGGCTTTTCTGTTCGCTTTAGGTCATCGCTGATATAGACCAAGCACAAATTATCTGTCTCTGACTCTTCTCGTTTGTGTTTATGAAATTCTACTTGTAGAAATTTCATAACTCTGTTGGAACAGTTTGATCAGACCTCCTCACACCTTTTCATGATATGCAACATATAACCAGTTTATTGGGGGGTTTTGGTATCACTTATTTGATTTGCAATATTCGATAATTTTACAAAACTCCTTATACTATATTTTATACCTTTCTATGCTGTCTTGGAAAAGGTTATAAATATACACAGCAAAGATCTGACACTCCAAGATTCAAGTAAAATAGTGTCTAAATAATTTCATTTTTTTCAAATTATTTATTATGATTGTTCTTGATTTGAAAACTCTGGAAGTATGATTTTATTTTATTTATTCTTTTATTAAAACCTAGCTGTGTACATTGATGCAATCATGGGGTACAATGTGCTGGTTTTTTATACAATTTGAAATATTTTCATCAAACTGGTTAACCCAGCCTTCACAGCATTTTCTTAGTTGTTAAGACATTTAATTTCTTATGGACACTTAAAGTATCTTGTATCTGTTAAGCAAATTATATGAATATCAGTCTATAGAATTTATAAAGGGTTCATCCATTATTTCATTTTTGGTCCACTGACATATGTGGGGATCATTACCTCTATTTCAAAGAGAAGGAAACTAAAGCGCACAGCTCCTATATGTGATTTAACTGCACAGCTATGAGCAAGTATTCTGAAGGGAGATCCTGTGACCATTCTCCCTCCCTAACTATGAAGAAAGTAACCCTGATCAAACCAGCTGGTAAGAGGAGCCAAGATTTGTTAAATAAGATAAATATCATCTCAGGAAAAATCAGCCATGTCTTCATAAGGTCGGTTAGAGTACCAGGATGCAAAATATTTTGAAAAGGTGAGTCATTGTTCCCTGGACTGGAAGAACTTCTAGATTTTGAGGGTCATTTATTTGATGCTACCCAAGCATGAGTGTGTGTGCCAGGCAGCATAGTATTTGGTGCAGCCAAAAATAACTTTAATCCTGTTGTTCTGCCTGTCCTGAGATGAACCAGTGTTTAGGAAAAGATTTTGCCATTTAGAGCCAAAAGCTATGACAAAGTTCTGTTTCTCATCAGACCACATACTGGGTGACCAAATGACAGGACAACCAAGGGGATGAGGCCCATATGGCCAAGGGAAGCTGGGAGATGCAGTGGGGCAATCACTGTGGACCAAAGTCAAGGTCCCCCGAGAAGCAGGGAGACTTGGGTATACCACAAACAAGGGTCTCTGGAGCTAGAGTCACCCTAGCACCCTCCTGATCACTTGAAGAGGAAGTCTGTACAATACCACCAATGATTTTGAGTCAAAGCCAGAGCTAGACCACAGACACAGACCAAATCACTGAAATAAAGATCACACAGAGTGTACACAAGCAAGGGATGTTACCTGAGTTCCCTCATTGTAGTAAACTTAAAGAGGACATTTTACATTTAAAATTAAAATAAGCTCAAAATTTGCATTAGCCTGTGTACAGAATATATTTTTCTTGTCTCCTTGTACTCAGGGGAGGCATTACCATGTTATTCTAATGTGGCCAATGTGACATTTTTCTCCTGCTCCTTCTTCCTGATTCTCTAATATTTTAATCCTGAATGAATAAGTGAATGCAAAACTAAAATATCCAGCCTCCAAGACTACCCAGGTGTCCTTGCTTCTGCCTCTAAGCCTTTATCAATGGGAACATAATCTCCCAAAATGCATCGTATCACTGTTTCCCTATATCGTTTCTGTCTTGCTTTTAGGAATATAGAAATAGGAGTGGGGAAGGAGGAGTGAGGGCACAATATTCTTTCATATCAAAAAAATGCTCAAAGCAAGAATGCTATTGACTCAATGTTCTGGTTAGTAGAGACCCTGAGTCCCGAAGCAGGGATACCCAGTGGAGGAGACACCAGGTGTTACGCCACCTCCTTTTAGGTGCACATGATCGATCTTTTAATAAAGGACATAGAATTATTTTCTCTATTTTAGCTCCAAAGGCTTCAACATAAAGAAAACTGATCATATTTGTCTGGTAACCTAAATTTTCAGTGTACATTGTTTTTTTTTTCTTTTCCTTTTCCTCCTCGATTTTTATAATTATTTTGCAGAAGTTCTGAGGTAGTTTGTATGTGATCCAAACAACCAAATGATAAGTTAAGCCAGAGGAACCAGCCGAAGTCTTTGAGTAGAATTAAAGTACTAGATTCAATTTCTTTTCCTTCCTTCCTTCCTTCCTTCCTTTTTTTTTTAAGAGCTGAAGGATGTGAGAAGATCTTGATGGGACAGAAATTAAAAGCAAGAGTTGAATTTGAGTTGTTGGGATAAAGAGAATGGGGTGTTTTGGAGAGTACTACAGAAGCAAAAATGGTATTCTATAATGAGTTCTAGACTGTATTTCAGTTGCCTACAGATATCCAAAATGGAAAGTCTAATAAGCAGTTGGAAATAGGATCATAAATATTTCTTAGGTATTATTTTTCTAGAAAAGCAAATCACATGACCTATAGCCTTGACTTACAACTTTTACATTTTTTCTTATTTAGTAATAGCCCTCAAAAAAGAGACTGCCACTGTTCCAGAGATGTCCACAGATTGGGATGTTAGTATATATAGAGGGTGCCAAAAATATATACACATTTTAAGAAAGGAAAAGCTGTATTAAAATTTAAAATTATAATACTCAAGTCACATTTGGCTTCTACAATTACAAGAGATATAAAATACAATATATAAGACAACAAATATTGGTATATATTCAGTATCACAATTTTAATAGTTTTTCCTTTCTTAAAAATGTGCATAATTTTTTTGTTAGCACCTTTTGCATAATAGCACAGTCATTAGTTACATTTAATGAAAATACTACACTTTTCCTTTAAATTTGTTTTTTTTTCCACTTTATATTGAAAGAAATTTTAGGTAGAGGTAGCAAATAGTACATTATATCTATAGAGTGCAGTAAACCTTTCAATGCCAGAAGCACAAATCTTCACTGGACGCAAAAACACTTGTCAATCAGGATGTTACAAATCTGCACTCCAAGACAAGGACAAAAAAGACACCTCTCCTTTTGTTCTCCTCTTTGTATACCAGTCTTCTGTAATAGCTAGAAGCTCTATACAGTTACATAGGAGATGCTGGCATAATGTATTATTTTTAGAGTCCTCACTACCTTCCAGGCACCATTCTGAGCCCCGCCCATGCATGGTCACACCTACATCTTACAATAAATAGCTCTGTGAGGGAGCATTTCACTATTCTGACTTACTGATGAGCAAAACTGAGGGTTAAAAGAACTTAAGTGTGCTGTTGACATCCCATAGCCCATGAATGATGGAGCCAGAACTTGAACCAAGCATTTGATCCCAGTTCCCATGCTCTGAACAACTGGGCTACATTGCAGAGGCATGCCACTTAGTACAGGATTGATGAGATTTCTCTTTGGTTTTGTTTCTATGGACTTAGCTGAGAATGCATTTTAATAAAGAATGATACATGAGGCAGAAGAAAACCCACCTAACAAACCTTTACGTTTGCCATTAAGTACAATGTTAGCTCCCCCCGCTGACCAACCCTTACTCAGACATGCAGTGACTGTAAAAGACTACAGGCTCCAAGTAGCAATTCTTGCCAAGCCAAATAATCCTGAAAACAAAGAGTAGGTGCTTTGTGATTCAAACAGGAGAGATGGTAGGATTGTTGAAATCTCTAGTTTTCTTCTTTGCTAGGCTGCACAGGAACCTGCAGAAATGGAAGTGAATGAAGTTCATGGGTCTCTGGAATTGATGGGGCACCATTCAAGAGTGGATTGGGATCCTGGTCACACATATCAATGACCTACCTGCTTAGTAAGCACCCAGTAAATATTAACTGTTATCATTATTGACTTTATTATTTGATATATTAATTTCCTTACATAATATTCTTCCTTGCATTTGTTTAGCTTATTAATATTGAAAAAACTCTTTTGTTCCATTTCCTTATTTGATTTTTTATCTTGTCATTTAAGGAGCAAGCAATATAGATTAGTAAAAGCCAAATTTTCTGTTTCTTATGTCATTGAGCTTTCCATTCTTACGTCTACCAGCTCACCATGCTGGTATCCAACACAGCACACTGCAATTTCTCTTCAGTAACTTATATAACTTACCGTATAGACTGTATTTGATGCCTTCCCCACCCCATGAAACTGTTAGGCATGGATTATGTCTTGTCCAAGATAGCACTATTTCCCTAGTGCCCAACACAAATTTGTAGCTCTTAGAAAGGCAATAAATATTTGCTCAATCAATGCATAAGTGAGCAAATTGTGAGTCTTTGAACAACACATGAAAACAAAATGTAGATTATCTGCTCTTTTCACAAGTAACTAAACTCTGATTAAATAGTTGACATTAATACAAATAGTTAAATAACAATGCATTGTTTAAATAATACTCCAAGGCAGCAATTAGAGAGTAGTAACAAGGAACCAGATGGTGAATTGCTAAGGAATAATTGTATCAATAAATTCAAAGAAATTAGAATTTAACTTGAGACAGGATTCATGGGTAGGGTTTACAGAGGAACAAAGAGCTATAGCTCCTTTTGTATTATGTATTATTTATTTTTTAAGTTGTAAAAGTATTTCATGCTTGTTGTAACATGTAACAATATAAAGATGTACAAATGAAGGTATATAAAAAAAAACTAAGGATCCTTTTCTTCTCTGTCACCCCTGCCTTTCTGGATCCACTTCTCCCATGTAACCATCAATAATAATAGGTCTATATTAACACTTGTCTCTTAATTTTATTTATTTCTTCCTTCTTCTAAATGGTATTACATAAATATTAATATATTACTCATACTATGTACAGAGGCATTCTGTCCATAATGTAACATGGAGCTCACTTTGCATCCAAAAACTTTTGCTAACTCACTATTTTTAGTACATATCAGCATAATATTTTATTTTAATATTACTTTAATCCTTATAATGTAACTTTAATCATTGTATTTTTAATCAGTTCCATGATGATACATTTTCAAATTGTTGACAGTTTTTGTTTTTTCACTACAAATATTCTTGTGTATACATTTTTTTTTACTATCATTGCTGAAAAATAAGTTCCCTAAGGTATTAGGGTATATGTGCTTTTATTTCAAACATTATTGACAGAGTATTTTCTGGAAATGTTGTACCAGTTTACACTATCAAGAGCAATGAATGAGAACAGCTAATTCTCTCCATTTATACCATTTTCAGATGCAAGTAGAATGGCAAAATATGATATAGACATTTACATGTATATGGTTCTCTGACTAATAGTCTGGGCATTTTCATCATTATTTATTGTTTAAATGTTTAGACCAACTTTTTATTTTATTCATTATTTTTGTTTGCAAACCAATTTATTAAGATTCATCAATTTTTATGTCTTAGTGTCCAATTTTTTTCCTTGATAATCTATTTGTACTTTGTACATGTCCATGTTGTCTTTTTATATGGTATCTATTGCCATATAAAAACTTAGTTTCTCATGTGGTCAGACAGTTCTATCTTATTTTTTATGATTTGGGATACTTCACTAAGAAGACAAATTTCAAATGGAAAGAAGAGCACCTACTTTTCAATGGAGGCAGGAATTGAGAGACATTTTATGAACAATGAATGAACAGGTGGGAGGTGAATAAAAGGCCGTGCAGATCAATGTCAGGAAACAATGTGGGAAAGTTCCATTGATGTCAGTCTAAAGATATCAGTCCACATACTAGACTACTTAGTTTGTACTTGGCCCAAAACACAGAAGAATTGTTGACACATTTTGAATGGGCAGTAGCATGGTAAAATGTGATTTTATAATGATTAATTTACAAGATGTGAAAAGAAAAATTTAGATGCAATAAACCTATTTTGCAAGGACTATTTATTGGACACTGTGCTAGGCACTTCAGATGCATCGATGAATGTAACCCAATGAAGACATTTAGGGATCACCTATAGGGAACAGGGACATAGCATAAGGACAGGAAGAGGTAGAATGAGTAGGGATGGAGAAAATTGAAAAAAAATGCAAGAAAAATTAGGAATCAAGAAAAAAGGACGGAAGGGAGAGCAATCAAAGTTGATTTGAGTATGGAGCTTGGGAAATCAGAGCACACAGTAGTATTGGGAGACAAAGGTAAATCTGAAGAGAAAATAAAAACGTGGGGTTTTGAGGATCAGGGCAGGCAGTGGTGTGTGTTTTCCTGGGCTGCCTTACTAGTGTACAGGTCATCAGCATAGACCTCCCAGCAGGCTGGAGTCAATTTATTCATCAACTATTAACAAGAAAGATATTTTAATCTGTTACAAATTAATTTGACTGTATTGTCATTAAGCTTGCATTTATCCATCTTATCTTTTAAAGATGCTACTGCTTTTATTTTGCAAACATTTATTGAGCAAGCACCTGCATGTCAGACTCTGTGCCCAGTGCTAGGAACACAAAGGAGATGAGATGTCATCGCTGACCTGTCTCATCATCTGTGACATCGTGTGGTCGGATGCCATGAGGCTGAGAGGATCACCACCCTGGGATTGAGTTTAACTCTGATTGTCAAAGGAAGCGGTAGAGGGAGAAAGTCTGTACTTGGTAAAGGAGGCAACACACACATGAGTTTGACCTGTAAGATGTGTGGAGTTCAAAGAAGACAAAAATCCACATGAATTTTTAGGATATTTTAGAATCAGCTTGTTCTAGAATGACAAATTTGCAGTTTAGCTGATTTTCTTTGCATTTACCTTGAAATATGAGTTTATTCTGGTGGAGCTCAGTGTAAAGGATCCCATATACTTTTCTCTAGAAATAGGAAAAAGTTTGGAAACAGTGACCCTTTGAGCATTTATCACAGTAATTATCTGCTTATCTGCCCAACTTGCCCGGAGGGTTTGACCTCCTCCTGGGATAAGAGACCTTCTTCTCTGTTGTGATTATTGACTAGAAGTTTTAGTAGTAAGGGAAAACTTGTGTTTGCAAGTGAAAGAAACCATCACAAACCACACTTTCACCCCTTAATCAAAGAGAGGAGTGAAGGGAACTAATGAAGTACCAGGACAGGGTTCCAGCTGAGTTAGATCCCGGTGCTCCAGTGCTGCATCTGAACTCAGTCTCCATTCCTCTCTTCTGCTTTCCTCTACAATGACTTCACGGTTATAGGAAGTTCTGTCTTCATGGTGTCAAAGTAGATTCAGATACCTCCCCTGCAGAAAGAACAAGTCTCCACTTTCCAAAAAAGTTCTAATTAAAAATCCTCAAACTGAGACTGAGAGGCTCTTTTGGGGTCACATGTCAATCACTGAACCAGTGACTGTGATGAGATCTAAATAAAACATGGATTTAGAATGAGTGAGTATGATTTCTTACAAAAATATGTAGAGCTATTGTTAGAAGCACAGAGACTGGATGCTAAAAAAAAAACAAAACAAAACATTATGCTCATGATATGTGCAATCTTTTTGTATTGATGAGTGTATACTCAATGCAAAGGGCTCTTTGATGAATTTTACCATCCATAACCTCATTTAATCCTCAAGTAACACCATGAGAAAGGAGTAATTGGCTCGGTGCCTGTGGCTCAGCGGGCTAAGGCGCCAGCCACGTAAACCTGAGCTGGTGGGTTCGAATCCAGCCTGGACCCGCCAACCAACAATGA